>NW_017984567.1:123106-136153 GCF_000340665.2 Cajanus cajan | reverse complement strand
TGGCCAGCTGAGATCAACAGCTCATCCTCCTCCTGAGGAAAGATCAACCGCCTATTGGCACAATCTATTAGAATGCGATTGGCAGACAACCAATCCATTCCCAAGATTATGTCAATATCCACCAAAGGTAAATAAATTAGGTTCACCTTGTACTTCTTCTCATTCACCACAACCGGGCAACCCACGCACAATTCAGAAGCAATCACAGAAGCAGAAGCGGGCGTAGACACTAGCAGTCTCAACCCCAAATCACACACAGGTACACCCAAAACAGCAGTACATGCATAGGATATAAAGGAATGGGAAGCACCAGAGTCAAAGAGAATCATCACATCCTTACCAGCAGCTTTGCCCTTTCCCTTCACAAGATCAGAAGAAGTCGAAGCCTCAGCACCTGTCAAGGCAAATACTCTACCAGCAGTAGTAGGTCTGTCACTCCTCTGAGTATCAGCTCTCTGCACATCACCCCTCGGAGTACTCCTCTCTGGTTTGCCCCTAGTAGGGCAGTTGGCTGACTCGTGGCCCATCTGATGACATTTGAAGCAACAGATCTCCGTGTGCAGGCAGTCCCTGACAAAGTGGGGCCCAGCACACCTGAAACATCTCAGAGTGGCACCTCCACTCTGTCTACCTCCACTAGCAGCACTGGAAGATTACCGAGCAACAGAACCCCATTTGCTGAGACTGGGGCCTGTCATACGGCTTCCTCTGACTCTCACCCTTCTTGGACCCAGATGGCCCCCCAGCAGTCCTCACAGCACGGTTACCACCTTCCAACCGCTCCACCACCTTCGCCTTCTCCACTAAGGCCGGGAACTCAGTGATGGCCATAGGCACCACCACCCTCCTCAACTCATATCTCAACCCATCAGCAAATTTCCTGCATTTCCAGGCCTCAGCTATACCTTGCGAATAAAAACGAGCCAGGTGCTCGAATTTCATCGCATACTCAGAAACTTTCATCCCTCCCTGATGCAGTCGCATAAACTCTGCCTCCTTGGCATGCCTCACGCTTTCCGGAAAGTACTTCTCCATAAACACTGTCCGGAAGCACTCCCAATCAACTGTAACTCCTCTAGCAATAAGCATCTAATAGGTGCCTTTCCACCAATGTTCAGCCTCCCCAACAAGCATGTACACAGTATATGCTAACCTCTTCTCTGGAGGACATCCCAGTACAGTAAAAATCTTCTCTAGCTCACGGATCCAGCGATCAGCTACTTCTGGATCCGCATCTCCTGCAAACTGTGGAGGATTACACTTTTGGAACTCAACAAGGTCCCGACTCTCCTGTGACCCTGTAGGTCTTGCTGCACCAGCTGCAGCTCTCTTAGCCTCCATCCTAGCAAAATAGGCATTTTGCTTTTGAATAGCCATAGCCATCATCTCTATGGCACTGGCTATTTGCTCGTTGGTCCTAGTCATCGTCTACAAAAGTAACAGCATCTTTAGTAAACAATAACTAAACCACACAACAAGTAATAGCACAACAAATCATCACAGCAATTTCAGCACAACAGACATCACAGCAAAACAACACAGCACAGAGATAACACAGCAAAAAGCCTAAAGGGACCACCCCCAAAGAGTGTCCACTAGACTCGACCTGCTCTGATACCACTAAAGTGTAACGATCGGCTGGCCACTACACTTCCAACTATCGCACACCGGAAACACTAGACAGAATAGAACGAGTATATAATTATAGGATCTAGAATATAAATATATACAATGTTCCAATCCAACTAGAGTTAGAGTGTACAAAAGAAGTTACAAACAAATGCTACTATCCCAAGTAGCTACACAGCAAAATAATCACAAAAGCGATCAGCTCTACTGGTCCGCCGAAGACTCATCATCAGACGCCCACCTATCCCTGCTCTGCTCCCATACATAATATGATCATTGCAGTCCAACATCATGGAAATAACAAAAGGGTAGGCTAGTGTAATTAAAATCAACATACTAATATATATAGCAATATAATAATCAACAACTACAGTTATCAACATATCTATACAGCTTATACCCCTCAGCAATATCAGCACCGCAATGCGGCAATATCAGCACTGCTTAGCAGCAACAACAGCACCACTCAAGTGGCTATAACGGCACTGCGAAGAGGCAACAAAAGCACCGACTTAGCGGTCATATCAGCACTACATATGTGGCTAATAACAGCACCGACTTAGCGGCTAAAGCATCACACAACTCAGCACCGCACGGCACAGCACAGCACAGCACAACGTAACGCAGCACAACAATTCAACAAGCTTTATTGTTTATCACAATCCAGCCCAACCTTCTCTAGTTCCGCTATACTATAAAATTTTGCATATTAATTCATCAATTTCAGCTCAACAATACACCTCTAATACAACTAAATATTATTATCTCGGCTTTATCACCTAGTCATCACGGCATATTCATCAAATACAACTTAGCTCAGCATATAACAACATTGATTAACAAGTTCAGCACAATTCAACAGCCAACAACATATGTTTCAATATCCCCTTCGCGCCCGGCGTGCTCGAGGTCGCGCCCAGCGCGGCCCAACCCCAAAGCACCAGGGGCCATCACGCCCAGCGCAAGAGTGCTCGCGCCCGGCGAGACTCAACTCGAGAACACAAAGGCTCTCCCGCGCCTAGTGCAATTCCAAATTGCGCCCAGCGCCTGCCTGGCAGAGACTCAAGGAATCTCGTGTGCTCAGCGGGGCCTAACCCGCGCCCAGCGTGGGGAAGGCAGAGACCTACCAAGGTCTCGCGCCCGGCGCAATTCGCATTGCGCCCGGCGTGCTCTTGGCAAAGACTCCCAAGGAGCCTCCGCGCCCAGCGGGTCCAACCCCGCGCCTAGCGCGGCTCCATAGTACCCAAAACATGTCACCAGTGATATCGCGCCCGGCACAACCCAAGTCACGCCCGGCGCGGGCCAACCAGAGACTCCCATTTGCAAGCTCGCTCAGCGCACACAGCATTGCGCCCGACGGGCTCGCCTAAATGGAGTCCCCTGGTGGTTACGCGCCCGGCGCGAAGAACAGCGCCCAACGCGAATTCAACAGCAACCATCCCCAAGTTCGAAATTTGTCCAAAATCCTGCAAAACACAACATAAAACCAGCATGCAATCCAGCCAAAAGTTCCCATTTTCACCAAAGATCAATAAAAACACTTCATTTCTCACATGCAATCACAATTCAAGGATTTCTCCAAAATTTCTCAAAAACCCCAAAAACCCGAAAGGCCCCCAAATCAGCAATTTCAACCGTTCTCAGCTCAAATGCAGCAAACACCCTACCATCAAAGAGTTCTTAGAACTCGTTTTCGGCCAAACAAAGCAAAGGACTAGCTTCCCTTACCTCAGTGAAGAAATCCGAGCTCTGAGCCGAGACGAACGAAAGAGAAAGACGAAAGAGAGCTTGAACGAACACGGAAGAACAAGAGAGAACTCCGAAAATTAGCTAGAAAAATCCAAGCTCACTCAGCACAGCTACCTTAAGATATCAAGAAAAGGGGAAGAAGGTAAGGAGAGCAAGTGGGAAGTCAAAGAAAAAGAGAATAAGGGTGGAAGGGGCTTGCAGAAGGAATGGAGTCTCACATAAAAAAAATAAATAAATTATAGACTTTGAATATCTTTTACGTAGAGAATTATGTTTGGATAGAACTAAGATAAATAATAAAATCTTTTTCCAAATTTTAATATTTTTTAAAATAAACTTCGGTAAAGTGTACATTGGTACTTTTTATTTGTCGGTGATTCTTATGGATCACTATTCTACTTATTAGAAACTATAAAATCTAGAGAAAAGTTAATTAAATAAGTTGCGAGACTTATGTAGAAACTTAAAATTTTTAAATATATTTTTAATTTTTATAAATTAAATATTTTTTTTATGTAAAATAATATTTAATTTTTTATCTCTTTAAATTTTTAAAGTATTGCTTTTATTCTTTAGTATAAATAACTTCTAGTATGAAAATTCCTTTTAATTAAAAAAGATGGGGAGTACAAAAGTACAAGTACAATGTTGGTGAGCACAACGCATCATCTGTCTAAAAAAATGATGATTATGCCTCATTTTGATGTTGAAAAATTGAGAAAGTTATTATTATATGCATGTTGTATGCATCGTCAAAAGATATAGGACATGAAAGTCTTATATATTTGCTTTTGTCCCTCATCTTTGGTTGTATTTACATGATGTTTATTTTTGTCGACAAATGATGAAAGAGGTATACGATCTTCTCATCCTGATGTCGAAAAATTCAGACATATAAATAAATATACACAAAGTTTTCATTGGTATGATGTCTTTTGTGTGATGACTAAAACTAAATTTTCTAGAATTTAAGTCCAAGGTGGACAATATTATATCAATATGAAGGTGTGTATAAACACTTTTTGTATGATAACTAAAAGTAAATATAAGAGAGTTTAAGTCTAAGGTGGACATTATCATATTAATGTAAAGGTGTGTAAACATCTTTTGTGTGATGAATAAAAATAAATTTATGAAAGTTTAAGTACAAGGTGAACAATATCGATCAATGTAAAAGTGTGTGTAAATTCTTGGTGAACAACAATAACAATGTACTCCTTGAAAAATATATTGCTACAACAAACAAATGCAAAACATGTTAGGATACAAATAAATTCTCACATTGATAATTTGATATAATAAGAGAAGAAATAACAACTTAAAGTACACACATATTTCAATGATTGAAAGACTTTTTATGTGATAACCAAAAGTAAAACCCTAAACCATTAAATAACCTTATAAAAAAATAACAAACTAGTAAGGTACAATTACTAGGAGCTTGGATTATTGATAATTTTTGTACAAATCATATGACTTATAGCTGAGAATTCTTCAAAGAACTTAACAAAACTCACATCTCTAAAGTCCAAATGTTACAAATGCTAACAATTAGGACACTAAAAATAAATATACAAATCTCATGGGCAACAAAAAGAAGTCGACATTGCTGAAAATCAACAAGAAGAAGAAGAAGAACAATTACTTCTAATGTCATGCTTTATGACCAAAAAACCTCAAAAGCTTGGATTATTGATAGTGGTTGTACAAACCATATGACTTATGATCAAGAACTCAACAAAACTCATATTTCTAAAGTCCAAATGGGGAATGAAGCACACCTTACACTAAAAGGGAAAGGAACAGTTGTTAGTAAAAGTCATTCGGGTTTGAAATTAATATTTAATGCTTTATATTTTCCTGATAATATTCAAAATTTGTACAAGAGTTTTGCTTTAAATTTGGGGAAGGAGGAGCCAATTATAAATGAAGATACAAGTGAAGAGCATAAAAATGCATGTCTTCAAAAGACGTTTGATGATAAAGAGAAGAATGAAGATGATGAAAAACCACCTTCAAAAGAGAAGTTTGAGACAAATGTTAAGGTGGTCCTATTCAAGAAGAATTGTAACAAAAATCACAAGAAAAATAAAAAAAGAAAATGGTAAAAAAGAGAAAAGATAGATTTTGAAATTCAAATTCAAATTGGGTGATCAAAATATTTAATTAAGAAAAAGTGTTGGAAACATGCCTAAATACCTTTAGATAAATATAATAGTTTTGATAAGAATCTTTTATTTATGTTTTAAATATTTAGATTTAATTTATTTTGATTATTTTAGGATTTGTTTCCTTATTTTTAGAATAAGATAATATTAATATTTGATTTTGTATCACAATTTTTTTCTATAAATAGAGACCTCATGAGATAAATAAATAAAATTTGATAAAAAAATATTTTTCGTTAAAGATCAAACTTGCATATTACTTGAAAGATTCAATATTAAGTTCAACACATTATTTAATTATTTGTGTCTAATTTCTTGATTATTGTGTGTGATACCATAACAACATGAGGGACATCTACTTTTTATTTATTTATTTATTTTTATATTTAAAATAAATATTATTTATCTATTTTAAAATTAATAATAAAGACAAAAAAAATAACAACTTTAGATTTTAAAGAGATAAAAGTTAAAAAAAATATATTTTACAAGAATCAAAATTAAAATTTAATTAGTTTCTTGAGATAAAAAACTGATTCTAACATTTAGAATAATGAAAAACAAATAAGTTTTTTTGCCTAACCAAATTTACTTATTTTACATACTAAAAATATATTTAAACTAATTTATAAATTTTTTAAAATGTATCTAGTAAAAAAGAGTGACATAGAATAATTGTTGTGTTTGAAAAATAATCGATTTGTCGTTCAACTCAATGATACATAATGTGTTTGAAACAATTGAATTAAACTCAATTGAGTTGAAAAAATTTACGGTACTCACAAACTTTTGATTTTTTTGTTTTAAAATGTGTATTTTTCATTGCATATAATTTAAAATTGATATCTAAACATTCACATAACATCCTTGTTTCTCCTGTTATGTCTTTAAAAAAGTGTGAACGTTCACTTTAGAAGTTTCGAATGAAAATTGAAATACACAATTGTATTTGGATAACTTATTTATAAATATTTTTTTAAAAATAATAATTTTTCTATTAGTAAAAAAGTAGTTTACACATAAGGAGTTAATTTGGAAGAACTCTTTTTTATTAATTAATTTTTTTAAAATTTTGTTTTTAACTTATAAAAAATAATTTTAATTTATAGAAAAAATATTTTAATTTTTTTTATCTTAAAAATATTTTTTAAAATAAATTTACCCAAACATAAATATGAAGATATGAAGAGTGGAGAAAATGAAAATGAAAAAATAAATAAAAATTAAAAGTGAATTTTGAGGACTTTTCAACGAAGAAGAAAAAGGGCATATGTGCAATGATGAAAATGTTGACTAGGAACATAAACATAAATAAATGACTAGGTGTTAAGCTAACATCAAGTGTCCTATGTGGTACCTTCTTAGGAGGTGATGTTGCTTTAATCCTTTATCATTTTAACTCCCAATACGGTCGCAAAAGCAAGAAAAAGTTGCACCCCCAATATGTAAAGTCTATACTTTTCATAGCTTCTTTAATTTCTTCATTAGAATTTGGTTTGGATAATGTTCTGAAACACTTTAATTGTAATTACTTCTTTTTTTTTTTTTAAATGAGGAATCACAACAACTTTTTTCTGTATTGCAATTGGGTGACCCAATCATACAGAAATTTTGCCACAAATACTTCAAAACACTAAAGAAAACAGTATAATTTAAGTACAATAACTAACTTAATTAGCATTTCATTATTACATACTATTTACCACTAAATTCTAATGGTAGATAATTGAATGTTTTTAAATACGTTATGAATGTTTTGATTTTTTATCATGTGTATAAAGAAAATTTTATTAAAAAACACAATGCTTACTTCTTTTTTTTTTTTTTTTTTGAAAATAATTAACTTTCTAAAACTTGTAGCTAGAGTTGTTGTTTTTGATAAATATTTCCTGCACACGTTTTTTGTCCCCTAAACCCATCATTTAAAAAAAAATAAAAAATTCTCAAACTATCCTTATTTCAATAACATCTTCTATAACACTCGATCTGAAATATTAAAAAATGTGTTGAGAAACATTTATTCTAGATTATTAAATATGTTCCATTACATCCATTCTGGAATGATAGAAAGGGAAGGGTGTTTTTGGAAGATTAATGAAATGAAAAGTGTATGGAGAAAATGGATGGGTGTAAAGAACATTTGTCTGTGAAAAATGTTTGGGTCAGTTGGATCATTTGGGCCAATGGCTTAATAGATTAGTACAAGGCCCAAAAGCCCATAGTCAACGTTCATCATGCAATGAGGTCACACATTGACTCATGCAGTCTCCAAATACAAATATGATGTCATCTAAACTCCATTCATCAGCTATGTGTTCATGTTCTTCACTCCTCACCCATGATTCAATTCCAATGTTTTAACCCAATAATAACAAATAACATCAAGAGTACATTTTATAACTACTCTTTTCAACTTATTCACAAAGGGCTCCTCATTGATGCTTCAATTGTTAATTTAATCAACTGAATCAAATCAATTAATATTTTTTTATATTGAAATTACTCACACTCGTATTTTAGGACAGGTCTCATAATCATTTAGTCGATAATTTTGATCAAATCAATTAATTATTGACTGATCTAATTTAGTTCAAATCAATTTAAAAAAAAAGTAAATATGAAATAAATCAAACTAATTGTTTTTGGTTAGTTCAACTTACATCATTAGACAACTAATGCAATTAATAGTTGTGTCACTTAAATACATTTTCTATGATATATATATATAGATAGATATATAACTATCAGTTCATTAATATTTTTGAATGTCGGTGGAGGTACCCGAAACAGGACATGGAAAAATGTCGACATAATCTCATCATAGAACACATTGAATGTTGACATGAAAATCAAATGGCACAATTGTAGAGTGTAATATAACAACCATGGTTGGTCATCACTCATTTGAAAAACTCCTCTTTCCATTCCTAGTTACTCTGCACCAATCTCTCTTCTTCTATAGCAAAACCCTCCTTCATCACTTCAATTTTGTTGATATTATTAATCTCTCCAACTTGGCTTGCTTCTTCATCATTACATTACAATGACTAATAAGAATTTCTGCCATGGTGACTGCCCAATGATTCTGATGCAGCTTTGGCTGGGAATGTATGTTTCTCTCCTCCTCTATTATACTTTCGCATAGATTATTGCATGCAAGTTCAAGTATATGTTAAGTTTTTTTATCAACAATATATGTAACCTTTTTACTTAAAAAAAAATAATAGCAAATATTTATTTGTTGATAAGTCTAAACTTAGTATTCTTAGGTGGATCCTCACATTCATGAGTAATTTACACACCACCATTATTTAAATATTCTGTAAGAATCAATAATAAATTTTTTTTTTGAGAAATTAATTACATTAGGAAGGTATTAAAATCATGGTAAAAGTACATTAATAACATTTTTAATGAAAATTTTCTACTTTTATGTCTTTAACAACATAACATTGGGGTTAATATTTTTCTTAGTAAAAATAACTAAATTAATAAAAAAGACAAAATTTATACACATTATTAATTAATTGAGAAAATAGTTTTTTTTTTTTGGTGAACAGAAAATAGTTTTTGTATTTACAACTAAAGGTTCGTTGTTGTTCAATTAAAAACTGGTATACTGACTATGTAAATAATTTATTAAATTTTATAATAATCACATTAATATTTATATTTCTTGTATTAGTTGATAGTATACAATGTATAAAAATTAAAATATTTACATTAATGATTAAATAAAAAAAAATCCTGTGGAAATGATTGTAAATTTAATTGAACTTAACTTATTTAATGATTGTATGGAACAAATTTATTAATATAGTAGCTTTCCTAAATAATGTAGGTGGAAGCAAACATGTTCCTTTTTTCTTTTTATAAAAATGACATGTATTTTCTAATTCAGACAATTCTGTTCAAACAAACATGTTCTTGGACAGGCTTGTAGTACTTCCCTGAAAATGAAAAATATTTCTACTGCTAGCTAAATTTTGTAGAAAAAAGGCTTCAAGTGAATCCATAGGATACTGTTTTAAGCTTATGTATGTGTATATATATAAGAACAACACATACAACACAGTGGCGAAATTTAAATCCAGAGCCACAAATTCAAAGCTTCAAGGATAGGGTTTTATCTATTAGGTCCACAGCTTCGATACCACTTACCAATGGATTTATCTGCTTCGTCACATATCAACCATTGGTTACCAATGGATAGAGAAGCCTCATAAAATATATTAAATAATTCCCAATATTTTGTTCTTCATTCTGTCACTTAATAATATAAATGTGATTTTTTTCGTCAATTTTGGCAATTTACCTCTCACATCTTTTATTTATCTTTTTGTCAATTTTGGCATTCGATTCTGGGAAACATATTAATTTGAGACTGCAGCGGGAGACAGTGTACTTACATAAGAAAAATAAAAGAAATTGGATTAGATTGAAATTGTGCCAAAATTCTATAAACAGAAAGTAAAGTACAAACAAACTAAAAATTCTATAATTAAAAGTGTAAAAAGTAAATATTTTTGCTAATCATACACCCATGTATACTGCCTGACATACATACCAACTGATATTAATCGTTACAACTTAATTAACTTATAGTGTTGAATTTGAATTTTGGACATGTAATTACGTTAAATGCTTAGAAAGAGAATTTGTTCTATATAATAATCTTATTTGACTTAAATTTGATTACTTTTTATAAGGAATAATTGTGTTATAAAAAAAAAAACAAAAAAAAAAACCCACCCCTCTAACAATGTAAAAAGCAGCTATTTCCTTTTACTTAGTGAATTGTTGGATCACTCTGGATCACCCAACCATGTTGAATTTGAAGCTTCATGTAGAAAACACAAGAGATGCAATTCAAGTCAGAGGAAATATAGAGCGATCTAACATTTCACTAAGTGAAAGGATTGCATTATAGTACTACTGTATAAAATTGTAGTACTACTGTATAAAATTGTATATAGGACACAAATGAGATGAATATTCCTCCAAGATTATAGCAAAAGCAGTGAATAGAAACATAGTTACTGCAAATGCAATAATGTTTTGTCCCTTTCAGCCGGGTCATAAGCAATAACATTTTCAACACACGTGGCAACCCGGCATTGAGTGCATGTCATGACACACAAATTGAAAGGAGACACATGTACCCTACACCAATAAATCTCTGCATTAAGTCCCTTGGAATACCCACTACCACAATTTCTTCTTTATTATTATCTGAATGCCCTCATAAGAATTAACGTGAATCTCATAGATAATATCTCCAAACAATGCTATGGTCCTCATTTAACAATGTGCTAAGCACCCAGAAGTCAAAAAAGCAAATTTAATTAGTAGTGTACCTAGAAATTGTTTCAATTTTGTGTGTTGTACATGTTTGTGAAGGTAAATGCAAGGCAAAAAGGGTATGGTATGGGTGATCCAAAGTGACAAAGGGTTATGGTCATTCTCTCATAGTTAATCTCCAACATTCAAACCTCATCTAAAAGGATAGGAATGAAGCTCTCCTTTGTTTGGCTTTCGTTTTCATTATCTACCTAATGTCACATAAAATGGGGATACCCAATTGACATGCCACACCCCATTGCCACTAAGGGCTATATAGCATAAGCATTTGAGTCCTCATTGCACAATGTCGACCTCTTCCATAAACGGGTGGTGCCTCTCTTCCATTTCCCCAGCCAAAGGTTCTCTCAACAAGGCCACATTAAGACCTTCAGTCTTTGCATCCCTTAGCACCCCTTCTTCTTCTCCTTCTTCTTCTTCTTCTTTCCCTTCTCTCATTCAAGACAGGCCTGTCTTTGCTGCTCCTGCCCCCATCATCACCCCCACTGTGGTATATATACCAATGACTACACTTTTTTGATCATTCATAAATTCAAATCACATTGTTATTTTGTTTTGTGTGTTTCTTGTCTTTCATAACAATGTGTGTTTGGTTGCGACATATTTTAATGTGACAAAAATTAAACATAGCTCATTACATGTTTGATGTTATTTTAAGGTCAAAATGAAAGTTTCATTTTAGTATTATATGTTAAGACAAAACTAAATACATTACTTATGATATGATATTG
Organism: Cajanus cajan; assembly: GCF_000340665.2. Taxonomy (NCBI): domain Eukaryota; kingdom Viridiplantae; phylum Streptophyta; class Magnoliopsida; order Fabales; family Fabaceae; genus Cajanus; species Cajanus cajan. The sequence goes on along the minus strand of NW_017984567.1, from coordinate 124,515 downwards.
TTGATATTGTTCTTCAATCAGAAATTTTACTTTAATAAAACATGTTGGTATCTAATGGAATCCTTTATTACATGTATTATCAAAATGAAACTTTAATTCTTATAAGAGAATATCATCAACAACATATAGTATTGCATGTAAGCTTTATCCTATTATGACAAAACTTAGGTATAATACTTATATCACTATTAGTATTGTTTTTCAATTATTATTCAAGTTTTATCTCAGTAATACATGTTGATATTTAAAAAATACTTTATTACATATATTAATGAGATGAAACTCAAATGCTGACATAGTACTACATTCAAGTTTTTTTACGCATGTTACTGAATTGAAACTCTAGTTTTAATCATAGAACAATGCTGAAACAGCCAAGTATAACTACATTTAAGTTATTTGGCTCAAGTGATCATGTGCTTAACAATCTAACATACTACTTAACTGGGGTGAATTTGGTTGCTGCTTGGAAGACTACTATTTCAGTGTGTGTTTAAAAGTGTAGTTTTCACGTGAAAAACCGTTTGATCTTTCTTTGGCATCTACCATACGACATATGCACATTGGTAGCTTAGTTAGGTAACAAAGACAGGTGTGTGGCATGGATTTATTAATGCACAACTAGTATGTGTAAGCAGCCAGCACCATACAAATAAAAAATTATCTTATTAGGGAGAAAATTCATACCAAAAATAAAAACTATATATAACATGAATTAGCGTTGATGTGGGAGGTGTCTTAGTTGGAGGATTCTAAGGCGAATAAAGAAGCATATGCAAACTGCCATAGAAGAAAAAGTCCATTCAAAATCAAGTTTTGCCAACCAAATTATCAACTAATTATTCCTCAGACAGTGTAAAATCACATTTTCACTTTTCCGAGGTTTGACAGAACTATTTATTCACATAATTGAATTCTGAATATTTATTTTCTTTAGTACCCTATCCTAGTTATTAACTTATGTTAAAATTTCATTTTAATAATTAGAAAATTGCTTTTCGTTTCTCGTTTCTTTTTTGAACTGACACGTATTTAATTATTTATTTTTGGAGAGAGAGGATATGGGAAAGGACTATGAGCAAGCTATTGAAGAGCTCCAGAAATTGTTGAGGTAAATATATATGAAACACTCTAGCTATGATGTGAATTAAGTATATATTATGTTATATAATACAATATTTGTGATGAAATAAAGGGAGAAGGGTGAACTGAGAGCATCAGCAGCTGAGAGAGTGGAGCAGATAACAGCTTCACTGGGGACATCATCATCTGATGGCATCCCATCATCTGAAGCCTCAGACAGGATCAAATCTGGTTTCCTTTACTTCAAGAAGGAGAAATATGAGTTAGTCATCACTATATATATATATATATATATATATATATATATATATATATATACTACTACT
>NW_017984567.1:107322-122953 GCF_000340665.2 Cajanus cajan | reverse complement strand
TTACCTGTTTTAATTTATAGTCTTTAGCTAATGGAAATTAAATTGTTAGTATAGACATTGTGAGTTTATATAATTATATTAAGTATAATATAATGTACTAATTATTAAACAACTCTGTTATACCATAATATATATATATATATATATATATATATATATATATATACTACTACTACTTCTTTCTTTGAGCTTAAGCTTTCTCATTTTTTTTATTATTATTATTATTCCACAGCAAGAGCCCAGCTTTGTATGGTGAACTTGCCAAAGGCCAGAGCCCCAAGGTATTTTTTGTGATGAGTTATGAGTTCAAATTCTATGCAGTCATTGAAAACAAAAAAAGAATTATATTATTAATCAAAGTTTGTTTGGCTAAATTTTTTTAAGTATTTCAAAGAAAAAAATCATTTTTTTTCTATAAACTAAAATTAATTTATATATAAAAAGAAGTCAATATAAGATAGTTTTTACAAATTAATTTATACGTATGATAATTTTAGTTTCTAAAGACCTTATTTTTACTTTTTTTTTTCTCATTTTCTTCTTCTCTAAATGATTACTGAGAAATTCATTTCAATAGACCCTTAATTATAAATCTCATGATAATTATGGTTTTTAATTATTTTTCAAATCAACAAACTCAATTTATGCTTGGAGGATTGACAGTGGAAAAAACCATTTACACCGACCATGCATAAACTATTTACTCATGAATTATTTATAAAGTAGAACTCCCCTTTTTGATTTAAAATGAATTTTGTTTTATACGACTAATTTTGTCTTCTTTTTGTTTTTTTTTTCCCCTTCCAGTTTATGGTGTTTGCTTGCTCAGACTCAAGGGTGTGCCCATCTCATGTGCTAGATTTCCAACCTGGAGAGGCCTTTGTGGTCAGAAATGTTGCTAACATTGTCCCACCATATGACCAGGTATATATATATGTTTCCAATACAATAACACTCCTCATTGACATGTCTTAATTCAATTATCCAAAAAACTCAGATACAGTATCATAAATATAGTTGGTATTATTTTTTAATTGATATCAAAGTTTTATATTGATAATATATATTTACATTTGATATAATTTTTAATTACATATTATTCACAAAAAAATTCTAATTCAATCTGTATAATTTTTTTTTTGTATAGTTAAGTTTGTCCTTGAATTATTCTCAATGAGGTGCTCAAACTTTGTTTGTTTTAATCTGTTGTGTATCAGTCAAAATACTCTGGAGCTGGGGCAGCCATTGAGTATGCTGTTTTGCATCTCAAGGTATGTTACCAATCATTAGAAGATAAATAATTAACTGCACACAATTTCAGGCATAGTGTACTTTACCAATGGTGGGAAATGTCAAGAATTTGTAACCCTTCTAATTTTTCTACAGGTGTCCAACATTGTGGTCATTGGACACAGTGCTTGTGGTGGTATTAAGGGGCTTTTGTCTTTCCCATATGATGGAACCTACTCCACGTATGTCATTTTGCTCTCCATGAAAATTACTCTTCTCCATCAATTATTTACCCTAGGTCGTTATTATTTGATGCACAAATTTTACTTGATTTGTTGAAATTGGAACCAAATATGAGAGATTAAAGAATAATAATTCAGTTATAAAATAATTTAACGATTTTTTTAATATTATTTTTTAAATAAAAAAAAAAGCATGCATAAGCTAATTTATGTTTCTCTCCAAGATCATAAAAATTGTTTTTTTTAGAATAAGAGATGATTTCATGAGAATTATTAAAAAAAAAAAAACTTATGATTTTAATCAGATTATATATTTTTTTGGTTCCTGATTATTTTGGAAAATTGAAACAAACGTGTAGAAAACTATATAAAAAATATTAATATTATTTTTTTATTACAAAAGGTCACACATGACTCAATAAGAAATTTCACTTTTGATTTTTTATTTTTTGTATGCAGTGATTTTATTGAGGAGTGGGTCAAAATTGGCTTACCTGCAAAGGCAAAGGTGAAGGCACAGCATGCGAATGCACCTTTTGCAGAGCTATGCACACACTGTGAGAAGGTATATATGAGACACAACAATAGTACAAGCCACAAACTAGATAAACGTTTTCTAATACTTTTCATAAAATTCATATAGTGTTTAACTTATATAGAGTAATTTACATTAACATCTCCTGGTATTTCATGAGATTGCATATAATAATGTTCATTTTTTTCTTTTCCAATGTTTATAACAATATCCCTTATAAAGCATAATGTTTTTCAAATAATTAAGGTCACATGTCAGTATTATTTACACTATAATATAATTTTAAGTCCTTAACTTTTGATAAGAAAATACTCTCTATTTCATCTTAAACAAGAAAAAATAAAGTTAATTTAGAAGTAAAATAAAGGCATGATGGTGGTGATGCTAACAAGTTGAATTGGATTATGTATGTGCAGGAAGCTGTGAATGTTTCCCTTGGAAACTTGCTAACATACCCATTTGTTAGAGATGGGTTGGTGAACAACACATTGGCACTGAAAGGAGGATACTATGACTTTGTTAAGGGATCTTTTGAGCTCTGGGGCCTTCACTTTGGCCTTGCATCCTCTTTCTCCGTATGAACATCAACCATTATGAATGACCTCATCTTGCTTCCCTAAGTATTCTCCTATCTAAAATGTACTATGTGTTAATTGCCCTTGTTATGATGATAATAATAATAATGTGCCAAGTTTATTTCCTAATAATTAATTGAAGTTCTTCAAGCAAAGTGAACTTAATGCATGGTCTTTCACCACTGCATTTTTCTTCTTTTTTAGGTTAAAGATGTGGCCACCATTCTGCATTGGAAGCTATAGGGGCCATGCTTAGAGGTCGTGTGTCTGCAATCAAGAAGCATAGCTATCTACCTTCATCATATGATATTTTATAAATATATATATATTATATGAAACTATGAACTGGATCTATGCATGTCGGAAATTCTACTTAGAGTTGTCCATCTTCTTGAAACAATTTTCTCATTATTCAACCCATCCTTATATAGCGGGTGACAAAAAGAGAGGCAAGACTATTTTTTTTCTTCGATCTATTAAGTCAAAGACTAATCTTATTATAATACAACAAGCTTTTGCACATGTAAAAATTAAACATGATTTCTTGTTAAATAAATCGTTTACATAATGTGAGAGAAATTGATTATAATTTTATCAATAAATGTTACACAGTACAACTGTACAACAAGCATTAGTAAGAATTTTTTTTGATGAAACGGGTGTTTTAATTTATATAATTGGCTCAACTATAAATTAGAAATTGAAATAAAAGTTTGTAGTTAACCAAAATTATGAGCGAGCTAGCGTTGTCGATGTGTAGTGTTCATGTTTATTCGTAACAATCAGCAATTTCCTAACTAATAGGATGGTTATTAAAATTGTTCTATACATATTTGATTATAAAAAAAGTAGAAAAAAGGTTGGAGGTTGACATTTAGAAACGTGCACATCAGATAGAGCACTCACTATATAATATATGGTCCTATACATCAACATTATAGGACAACTCATTTTGGCACTACTGAAATTTCGTTGTCACGTGAGTTATGGTGTGTGGTTACAAATTCTAATAAGATCCATTAACGGACAATGTAAAACCTTTGTTTAATCAAAGGAAATACACTAACCTCCCTTTAGGTCAGTGTTTATTATTGGAGATAGAAATTCTCAAAGTAGATAAATTGAATAAAATATTTGAGTACGTAAAAAATATTCCTATACTCGAGTAGGAGTAGGATAGGATTATTACAAATATTAAAATTTATAGAGCACTTTTTAAGAAAAATTACTTAACATAATTAATTTTGAGATACAAACAAGTCTCGTATCGATAAAATAAAAGAAAAAATAACAACTTATAAAGCACACATACTTCAATATTAGAGAGGTTTTTTTAGTAATGACCAAAAACAAAACCGTGAGAGCTTAGGCCCAAAACGGACAATATCTCATCATTGTGAAGTTGTGTGTAATAATCTTACACTGGTAAAAAAAGACTTTTAATATCAGTTAAGTCCAGCTTTTAAGATCGGTTACGAAATAACCGATCTTAAAAGTATCAGGTTTAATTTTAATAAATTTATTAATGTAATAACTCTCATATTTGGCTTCTCAATGATGTTATTTCACGACACTTCATTGTCCTTACTGCACATTTTCTGGGAAACTTCCCAGAAAGTCACCTATCCATATATTACTCCAAGTCAAACACGCTTAACTGTAGAGTTCTGATGAGATAAGCTACCGAAAAACAAATGCATGTTGTTAGTATAAGTAGTACAAATTATTTCATTTAAGTCATCCTCAACTATACAATCTCATACTTATACTATATTTTTGGATCTCTCTCATTTTGGTGTGCCTAGACCAATATAAAAATATAAAAATTATATTATCAATAATAATTATTATATTATATTTAATTAATCTTTATATATATATACTTACTTGTATAATTAACAATCTACTTATTTCTATTTAAAATTAATATTATGATACAATTTAAATTATTTATTATAAATTTAAAGTTTAAATAATAATTTATATATTTTAAAATGATAAGGGTTATAATAACACTAGTGTAACTTTATATATTTATATCACTTTATATATTTATATCAAATTTTGTTAAAATTGAACAATAACTTGAAGGTAATCAAAGTGTTCATATTTTAGTATATTTTGAAATGTATATATTACGTCAATTTTGTTTTTATAAGAATGAAGTATCAAACCATCTTGAATTAATATAAAATTTTGTATATATATGAGCTAAGAGTAAAAAACTTTCGATCTAACGATTGAATTTATAAAATTTACATTTAGTATAAAGTTATTGAGCGGTGTAATACTTAGTAAAAGTTACACCGGTGTTATTATAACCCTTCTCTTTTAAAATATTATTTTTATAAATTAAATTTTAACATTGTAAATAAATTATTAATTAGCTTAATATATTTATTCATCTTAAAATATGACTAAGGGAGGCGCATACGAGGAAGAATGACTAAGGGAGAGCGTTGCATTTTTTAAATAGTTACAGTACTTTTAAGATCGGTTAAATTTTAACCGATCTTAAAAGTTTTCACATTATTTACAAAATTGTCACCGCGTCACTTTTAAGATCGGTCACCTTTTAACCGATCTTAAAATCCCGATTTTAAAACTAATATTTGCACTAGTGTTATAAAAATAATCCTCATAAAATATTTCCTCAGACAAATATCATAAAATAACCTCATTTCTGGTATCATAGCCGCAACATTGGATGTTAGGATACAAATAAGTTCCACATCTTATAAAATAAAATAAAAATAACAACTTATAAATATAAAGCACAGACATATTATTCACTCTAATTTCTTTACATATTATTAGGAACAAGTTGCAAAACTCTTAGATCGTTTTTACATTAATGTAATCAAACCAAACAATATCAATGGTATCTTAGATTTTGTATTTGCTGCAAGATGAGAGTTGAAAGAGATATTTTGGCCTTCATGGTGGTATTGATGGTGTCTCCAAGGGTCTTGACCAATCTTGGATAGTGATACCTACAAAGACTTCAGTTTCAAAGTTAGTGCGAGAAATATGTAGAATAAGAACCGAATAGTTCCTTTACATAAGTTACTTGAGGGAAAAAGTTGATAGGATCAATTATGTCACATGAGATTTAGGTGGCAAAAACAAGCATTAGATGTCAAGTATTTTAGATTTATTGAGTGCATAATTACTTGTATTAGAATATTTTGGTGGATAATGATCAGATATTGAGGAACTATACATCGAATATCTTCCTGTCTTTAAGAAATTATACATATTCCACTATTTTATACATGCACTTAGTCCCTTATGAGTAACAAAGAAAAATAAAAATAACTACGAAACAAGAGCAATAGAATGGGGTCAATGAAATTACGCTTAATATTTATGCTCTGGATGCATTAAAATTCATATATGCTATGCTTAATCTTAGTTACAAGAATTTTCTTGTTTAGGGAAAGTTACAAGAATGTTTTTATGGAAAGTCAGGAATATTATGTTTTTTAATAGCAAGCAAATTCAGTCAATAAATATCGAAGAGATAGTGAAAACTTTAAAGCATGAGGTTGGCTAAAAGCAAGAAAAAAAATTATGTAATGAATTTTTAGATTATGAACTCCTTGACTTATTTGGATGAGATTGGTTAAAGGAGATGAAGGAGGTAGTGATTTGATGAAAAAAAATATCATGAGTGTGTTGGGAGGATTTATGTCTCTTGAAATGCATGACAGAAGAAAAAATATCTTGTTTTTTTTGGCAAATTATCTCAAGAAATGTTATTTGTGTTCAACATAAGTTTACTGAGATCTGTAAAATGTGTTTTGCACTAGTTATTTCCTATGTCCATTCACATTTTTACATGTATTTACTTTGTAGTTTTAGTTTTGTATCCATATGAAAATATGCAAATATTTTTGTCACTTTACACCTTGTGCAGTTTGACTTAATTAATAAAAGTTATTTGCTATTTAATAAAAAGAACAATATACAAGAATGTTAATAACCTAATTTTTACAAAAATACAAAAAAAGTCCCCACATTCAGATCATTAATATCTTGCACAGGGACTCTTAGACAATGTGACAATTGAATTTTCTCCCACAAATTTGGTTATGTAACCCTATGCGCACTTCCCAAATGAAGAGTCTATTTCACAATCTAGGGCGTGTTCGGAAAAAATATTACATTCAACATGACTTAACCTAGTTTAGCTTCAATTTCACAGTAGTACCTTCTCCGTGTATTACTTTGGAGTTCACAAACTTTAATAGAAAAGCTTTTAAACATTAATCCAAACACACAATTAGCCCATCCAACAAATTTTTATGAGAAATAGAAATTAGAACTAAATTATGCTTCGACTTTAGATAAACTTTTCTATAAATACTTTAAAAAAACATTAATAAACTTGTTTATAAAATTAACTTATATTAAATTTATTAACTACTTCTAGGATTTTATTTAAAAAAATTATTTTTAACCGATTCATAAACTAACTTTATCTTATGAAAAAAATTTATTTCATTTTTTTTACTTACTTTCTTCTTTTCAGAAGTGCTTGGAAAGACGTTTATCCAATTTTAAATCATTAAGAAAAAAGCTTATTCATAATATAAAAAAGCTTATTCCAATTTTTACTATCATTACTTTCAATTGTGCTCTCTTTGACACCCTTCACTAAAAGAAAAAAATGATAAAAGAAAGAAAAAAAAATTATTTCAGAAAATATTTTAAAAAAATTGTACAACAATGATCATGACCCCTTTTGTGAATTTGTATAGGGGCAAATAGACGCGGCAAATTATATTTAGTTTAATAGTGAGAAAGTTGAAGGATGATGAGCTGGCAGTCCCATAGTACATATGTACAGTTGGACCTGTTTATGAAACAAGATACAACCAAAGATAAGAATACACACAACAAAACAGCTGCATTCATTCATTCCCTGGCTGGCATATGAAAATGAAAATGTATATACATGCAGGATAGAATGGATGAGTGAGTTGCTTGCATATAATCATGATTCATCAGGCTTTGGCTCCAGAATCACAGGGATTTTCTCCTTGTGGTCACCTCTCAACACCTCCACAATCACCTGAATATCAACATCATCAAGGATAATAAAGCACCTTCAAATTGGGTTGAGTCTCTCATGCAACTTAACACAAAGAGGGTGAAGGTGGAGTGGGATGTTTTATATATAGATACGCAATCCTACTAACAAAATCAGAAAGACAAAGTGTATGTTTGGATTCTAATCAGTGATCCATATTTCACAAAATTCTCACTCCAAATCGTGTCAAAAGCAACTAATAGTTGTTTCTTTGATTCATATTTCACTAAATTTTCACGCCAAATTGTGTCAAAAGCAACTAATAGTTGCTTCTGAAACCATACACAATGAAACCTAGACACATTGTTGGAAAGTCTTGCATTGCTTCAATACACTGGGTGGGATTTATAAATCTGTTGAGTAACTTTACTTAATACCAATTGATTTTAAGATGAAATCTAACACAATCATGTCAACTTAAAAACAGATTATGAAAACAGATAGGTGCTCATAGGATGGATTTGACTTGGTCCTGGCCTAAAATTTGATTCAATTAAGACTGCATAATGTATGGAACGGGACTAGGTCAAGCCATAAACACTAATTTGATTTGATCATGACTCGACTAAGCCTTATACTTTAATGAGTTTCAAATTAACAAGAGACACAAGCAATAGAGCATATGAATCGGTGCCATACCTTATCACCCACTTTACACTGGTCAAGAATTCTGTACAAATCACTTCCATTAGTAACCTTCTTATCATTCACAGATGTTATGATGTCACCTAAAATGAGTCTACCATAGGAGTCACGCTTTGTTGGTTGCAAGCCCTACAAAAGAAAAAATGGCCAGCTCCACTGAAAAATGGTAATCAAGTGAATAAAGATAAAGCAATCTAATGAGTAACAGCAATTAGTTTTAATAAGATGAGATAATATACCACAGGACATGTTATGGTAGGAACAATTTTTGTGACTAGCTTTAGTGGTAGCAAGTAAAGAGGCTAAATTTATTGAAACATGAGATCTATGCCACTATTTAGTGCATTTAGATGGAGTCCCATATATGAGTGAATTTCTACATCTTAAGCATTTTTCTCTTTCATAAAAATAATATATAAGAACATACTTACAGCTTTCCCAGCTGGACCATTGGGAGGAGCATCTAAGACAAGCACTCCACTCACACCCAACTGCTCAACAGACTGATCTGGAGCAAACTTAATCCCTAAAATAGGTCTTGTAACCTTCCCAAACTTCACCAATTGGTCAACAATACCACTTACCTGAATATATGTAAAATAACAACCACATTAGCAATTTTAGTTTGAGGGTATGAAAAAGTATGCGGTGTTTCCATGGAAAATTGTCTCCTGAAGAAAGTATAGGATAATTGGATATAAATTAAAAACAGGTCAAAGTAAGAACTCACAGTGTCCACTGGAATAGAAAATCCAACACCAGAGGATGCACCAGATGGGGAATATATAGCCGTATTTATCCCAATGAGGTTTCCAGAACTATCTAAGAGAGGCCCTCCACTGTTACCAGGATTAATTGCTGCATCTGTCTGTATAACATCTTGAATTGGACGACCAGTTGCAGCAGAACTAATTTCTCGCCGAAGTCCACTATTGAGGAAGTATGCATCAATAGAACACAATTAATACAAAAGAAACATAAAAAGGATAAGCAAAGTATCCAATTTTCAAGTTATCAAGTATCAGCACAGCATATGTTTATGAAGTTAACATTTGAAAAACAGTATTTACCCACGAAATACCATGTGATTTCAATGAAAAATGAAAGAGAAGATGTTGCATGAACTATGACACATCTTTAATTCAAGAAAGAGATTAATGGCCTCCCATTTGAAGAAAAAATATGATTTCCACAATAAGATTTTTCCCTCAAGTTTCTACAACACAAAAGCCTCTTTCCATTAATCCCCCTCTTGTGCTAAACCTTTTTTACATAGTTTAGATAAATTTCCCAGCAAATACTTATAGGAAAAGGAAGTAATAAAGTTAAATGAATCAAACTTCTCCCATAAGTTAAAATCAACTTATGGGCTTCAACATTTTAGAAGCCCTCCTGTCAACTTCTTTAATGCTAAGGTGCATAATTTGATTTTAACTGAAGAAAAACGTTTGATTTATTTTACCACTCGATTTTCATTTACAACAAGTGCTTGTTTAGAAGTTTTTCCAATTTTGCTCTTTGATTTGTCTCTTTCATGAAACCTACTTCCTTATCTATTTTACTTATAAATAATTATAATAGTAGGTTAACAACAGATGGACTCACATTTTTGGTGCAGTGGATGCAGTCTCGTTTATTATTAATATAATTAGCTTTTGCATAAATATTAGTAGACTTTGACAAAAGTTATGAATCAAAATATCTTTCATTCATCTTCCCAGATGCTTCTAATTCAAAATTTACAATGCAGTGCATGCCATCCTGAAAATTATGCCAGAAAGTGTGACATTGAGAACAAGACAATAGTTGCTATTTTTGGACACGTAATAAAAATATTTGAGCAAAAATGTATTATCTGTCATGAAGAAAGGAAAAGCAATCGAAGAGTAGAAACTCTTTTAGTGGGCAATGGCAGATACATCAAAATATTCACGTCACTGGTTTTCAGTTTTCATACCTGATGACACCAGTTGTCAGAGTGTGGTCAAGTCCAAACTGCAAGGATGAAGAATCACATTGGAAGATTCATGAAACCATCAATGTGTCAATCATCAACAACAAATAGTAATCAAGCCAGGAATGATTAAAAGCTCTACTTAAACAGTTAGGCAGCAATAACAAGGTACTGGCCATGACAATTTATCAATTTAATATGTTGCTCTTTATCCTTTTTAAATAAGTATTTCTGGTTTTTGAATTCACCCTCTTCAAGTGGTTGAGTCCCTCATTAAAAAAAATAAAAATAAAAAAATAATAATAATAATAATAATAATATGAACCCACCCATGTTTCTAAATAGAGAGTTGCAAAACAGAATCTGGCATTACATCATAAGCATTTGTAACTCAGATCTCTAACACGCTTTTTAAATAAAATTTAACAGATACACAATGGAATTACAACAGAAGCAGGCAATGTTTATTAAATAGCCATATAATTATGCAAACTACATGTTAGATTAAATGAGGCAACTGTTAAAATATGATGTAGGAAAATTGAAATCCCCTTGATCATAAAAATTCCAACTGAAGCTCCAATTAAGCAATTAGTTGTAAATTCAACCAGGATTGCCATAATCTCTCTAGAATGGAAAATTCCTACGTAAAGCATATTTATAACACAATATGCATCAAGAGGAAGGAACATCTCACCGGGTTCCCGATAGCATAAACCTTCTGCCCAACAAGCAAGTCAGCAGAGACCCCAATAGGTATAGGCCTGAGTTTGTCCTTTGGTGCCTCAACACGCAGCACAGCTACATCCTTGTCTTGATCAAAACCAACAACTTTGGCATCATAAGTTGACTGGTCAGCAAGAGTGACCCTGCACATAACTAGCATCTCTTTGAATAGGAGCAATCGCTTCACTCAATCCATCCCAATAAGTGTATCTACCATCAAACTTTCTACTCAATTAATTCACTTCTCAATGCCGTCAAAAGTTACAATGCAAACACAAATATACACATTGAAGGAGGTCCAAGCGTGCAAAGTAATACACATAATTATTACCTCCCTTTTGTTTTCATACAAGCTAAATTATAATCCATTTAACTATAGATAAGTCGCATTATACATGATATGAACACATTTGACCGCCTAACTTAGTAACTTAAAAGTTCCAATTTGCTAGAATCATATGACTCAAAAGTCAAAACCATACATGTGCACTTCTCTAACTAGAACCAACGGGCTAAAAGAGTACAAGTTAAAAAAACTGGATAAAAAGATACAAAAACAGAACAATTTAATTAGAAATGCACTGATAGTAAAAAAAAAAAAAATTGCCCTATCATCCACTCACAAATAGGCATATATAGTAAATTACTGGATTTTGTAAAAATTATTATAAAAATGGTAGATTTAAATATCTTTTTGGTCCCTACAGTTTCATATATTTTACTTTTTAGTCCTTATATTTAAAAACATTTCACTTTAATCCCTACACATTGTTTTTGTTTCCTTTTAGTCCCTCTAGTAATATAGGATAAGGACTAGAAGGAAACAAAAATGATATGCATAAAAACTAAAATGAAACGTTTTTAATTATTGGAATCAAAAGGTAAAGTTATGAAACTATAGGGCCCAAATGGGTATTTAAACCAAAATGATATTTAGGATAATTTTGAATTGGTTGACAATTTAAAATCCTATACAAATGGAGCATAAAAAATAAACTAAAAAAGAAGGATTTAAATAGAACGCATGGGCAGTATAAAGGTTTTCTGTCGTATCGTGCATCCATTTATGAATTATCATGTATAATACGATTGTTTAAAAATTCATATCAAAGTTAGTTGCCCATGTAAAAATTAAATTACTATAGCAGCATAAATTCAATTACAAATTGTATGCATAATAAGATTTCTGATTGGTTGAGGATAAAAAATAAACTCAACAAAAAAGAAGAATACCAACTTGAGATCAGAGGCACCACGGATAACGTGATAATTGGTCACAATATGACCCTCCTTATCCCAAACAAAGCCAGACCCTGATCCCTGGGGAACCTCCAACACGTCCAGCGTGAACGCATCCTGCCTAAACACGAAACCCCACATTGAGAAAAACAAATGAAAAGCAAAAGGGTCAAAGAAAAGGCACTAAAAACAAAATTTTGAAGAGGATCGAGAAAAGGGGTGTGTGGGTTACTTGACAGCAAGGTTGGTTATGTAGACGACGGAGGGCGTGTTTTCTTGGAAGAGTCTGACGGTGGCGAGCTCATCGGTCTGCAGCTTCCTCGGCGAGTTCACGACGAAGGCGGCGGCGGAGTCGGCGTCGGAGAGGAAGAGAGTGAAGGAGAGAGCGAGGGAAGTGCATAGAAGAAGAAGAGATTTGGGAATAGTGAGTTTGGGGAGAAGGGGTGTTAGTGTTAGTGTTAGTGTTTGTGTTTGTGTTGAAGGGCGTAGGAGGAAGAGGGTGGGTGTGTGGAGATTGAGGGACTTTGAAAGGTGAATTATGGTGGGTTTGGGGTTTGGGGAGCGAGGGAATGGAGAAGGGGAAGAAGGAGAAGGGAAGAGTGAGGAAATGAGTGAACAAGAAGTGGTGGCCATTGTTTTGTTTTGGTTGGACAGACCAAAGGATGGCTGTTATGCTGAATGGTTGGGAATGTTGTTTGTGGTGGTTGGATCACTTGGGATCTAGTGTAGTAGTGTGTGATGGAGCTTAAGTTTAACATAATATAAAAATAATTGTTATTATTATATTGTCATGCATGATGTTATAATTAGAGATGAATAGTAGAAGATCTTTTTTACACTATCAGAAAATAAGAGAATATCTTAGGGGTTTATTAACATAATATTTTAGTAATTTATAATTATTTTTTTGTCTTTTTTAAGTCATAATTTTATGATTTTAGAGATAATAAAAGCATGGTTGAATATTATAATCTATTTCAAAATTATTATTAAAATAAGTTATTTTTTAAGTTGATATCAAAATTCTTTATATTCAAGACTATTTATTATTTTGATTATTTTGCTCTAGCAGACCCTTATTAACCATTGTCATTGTTACTTTTGGTGATCAAACAAGGAGTGCTCCTTCATTATTAATAATATCTTCGTGATAAATCTCCGCCTCACACACCTCCACACGTCCTAGAGTATTATTGTAGTTATTGATGCAATTAAAACACCCATACTAATTAAAGAAGCATACAAAGATAAGGATTCAATTAAAGTCATGAATGAGGAGATAAAGGCATTTGAAAGAAACTCAACATGGAGATTGTTGACAAATCAAAGGATATAAGAGTTGTTGGATGTAGATCAGTATGCACAGTGAAGTGGAAAGACTAGTGGTAAAGGGATACACTCAAACCTACAATGTAGACTAAAAGGAGATTTTTGCTCCAATGGCAAAAATGAATACACTAAGGATTATTTTATCTTTGATTGTGTTATTAGGATGAGACTTGCTAAAGTTGAATGTCAAAAATTCCTTTGTTCATGGAGATTTAAAAGAAAGTCTATATGGATATCTCTCCTAGATTTGAAACTTATAGTGAAAAGACTAAGGTGCACCAAAGAAAGCCCAATATGGTCTCAAACAATCTCCCCTAGCATGGTTTGGGGAGTTTACTCGGGACTATGATATCCCTAGGGTACAAATAAAGCAAAGGTGCTCATGCTCTCTTTGTAAAGCATTTCTCTTATGGAAAACTTACTATTTTGTTATTCTTTGTAAATGACGTGATAATTGCAAATTATGATGAATCAGAGAAATTGGTCCTCAAGGATAAATTAGCATTTCAACTTGAAATGAAAATTTTGGGTAAATTAGAGTATTCCCTTGAAATAGAGGTTATATATTCCAAAAAAGGTACCTTTATTTCTAAAAGGAAGTATGTTCTCAATCTTCTCAAAGAAACTAAAAAGTTAGTATGTAAGACCTTAAAAATTCCCATGAGGCTTGAGATGAAAAAAGTTCACATGTAGAGAAGTACCAATATCAAAGATTGGTCGAAAATTGATATACTTTTTTCACATTAGGCTTAACATTAACTATGTTGTGAATATGATCGATCAGCTTATGAATGACACTTGTGAGAGACATATTCAAAGAGTTAGGAGACTCCTCCAATATTTGGAAGCAACCTCACAAAAATGATTATTAAAAAAAAATAGTTTGTTATCCTTAGAAGCAATGTTGACCATGTAGAGTTAAAAAAAAAGATACACTTCTAAATATTATGTATTTCTTAGCAAGAATTCAATGATATGGAGAAGTGAAAAATAAGATAAAGTTGTACGATCTGGTAAAGAAGTTGAGTTTCGAGATATGGCTCATAGTATTTATGAGGTGTTGTGGATAAATATTATCCTTGATGGTCTCAAAGTTAAATATGAAGGTCTTATAAGATTATTTTTTGTGATAATAAGTTAACTAACAATATTGTCTATAATCTAGTTTAGCATGATAAAGCAAAGTACATAGAGATAAACAAAAAATTTATCAAAAAAAGAAGTTGGATAGCAATATTATAATTACTAATTACATCTCATGTATCTATTAGACTTCAATTAGCAGATGTTCTCATAAAAGGACTTGCCATTACTAAATTTCAAGAATTTAATGACAAGTTAGAAATGATAGATATTTGTTCACCAAATTGAGAGAATATTGTAAGTAGAAAAATATATTAAAAAATGTTAAAAATAAGATAATATATTAGAAATTATCTTGTGATTTATCATTATTTTTTATTTTTAATATTTTCTCTTTTATCTTTAAGTCATGGTTTTCTCATTCTAAAAAAAGGTAGTTCTACAAAAACATGATTAGATAATGTATTTTGTGTAAAAAAATTATTATTAATAAAAGTTTTGTTTCATGTTTGAGATGTTTGCAAATTTTACACTCTAACATCTTTTTTTTTTTGTTGAAAAAGTGGTTATTTGATTTGTTAAATCATGTGAGTATTCTTGTTAAACTTTTAGTCATTTTATCTTATTTTATTTATTTTAAAAGATTTTATTGTGATCTTTTATTTTTTAAATTTAGGTTAATTTGGCCTTTTTGAAATAGTATCATTGTCCTTATATATAAAACTCTTTTAAAAAAAATTGTACTTGTATATAAAATTCACTTCTAATTGTGAGTTGCATTGATTATTTTTCTTAAAATATTTGTATTTAATTACAAATTTTTTTAGACATAAATAATAAGTTTTTGAAATTAATTAGATCAAAATTTCCTCTCATCTAATTTGACATTATTTTCTTTCTAATATTAAGTAAGTAGGTGAAAAATAATAGGGATGGCAAAACGGGCCAGCCCGGCCCGTTTTGGCCCGGCCCGCCATT
>NW_017984567.1:82714-106673 GCF_000340665.2 Cajanus cajan | reverse complement strand
TTGGTCCGGCGGGTTAGCGGGCTTGGCGGGACGGGCTTAGCGGGTTGGCAGGTTGAAATGCTTGGCCCAGCCCACCAATTGTTGGCGGGCCAACGGGCCGGCCCGCGGGCCATGGCCCACTTTGCCATCTCTAAAAAATAATTAAATAGAAAGAGAGAAAGTTGATTTTTTTTTACTCTATGAGAGAAGTTTAATTTAAGAGATGTTAAGGGTAATTTTGAAAAAATACTTTAAATTATTGAAAAATTTAATATTATTAACTAATTTTATAAAAGGGAATAATTTAGAAATTACAAAAAAAAAGTGTAATTTAATTAAAAAAAATTTATAAATAGAGACAAAGGGAGTGATAATCATTTCCAATTTTAGAACATAATTTTAAATCATGTTTTTATTAATTCAAGTGAAATTTGTCTAGTTATATTGAAATGATGTCCAAACTAAAAAGACATGACTTAGTTCAACTATTATCAAAACATACAAAAATCACAAAGGAAATAAGCCATATAATCAACCATAAAAGAATTTAATATTAGTGTTGTATACTACCTTTTGTCTTTATTATAAAAAAAATAATTAAATCACATATATCAATATAAGTAATTACAATATGTTAGTTGATTTTATTGAATTTATAAAATAAACTCATAATGTATCAATTTTATCTATTTTACTTATTTAGGGATGAAAAAAATATCTGCACCTGCGGTATTTGTGGGTAAAATCCGCTATGAATAATAAATTGATAGGTTAATTGGGTACTCGCGGATAATGGGGACGGATAATTTTTTACTCGTTTATAAACGGGACGGGGGCGGGTATGATGATATTCATACCCGCAGATACCTGTTTAATAATATTTATTAAATATCCTAATTATCTTTGTACCACATAACCTTAAAACTACACTCTCTCATTTTATTTTCTTACAAAAGCGAGGTTGATGAAGTTACCAACATGTGTTAAGCATGTTATAAAATTATGTTGGATCAAATTTGATTAATTTTCTAGCTTTGATTGGAACAATAAGATTTATGTATTTTAAGTTGCTTACTTTTGTTTGGAATTATGAGATTGAATTATTGTAACTTTATGATATGAGACTTTCACTTACTTGTGAGATGATGTATTTTGAGTTATTGATTATCTTGCATTTTTATTATTATTTCAAAAAAATTAGCATTAACTACAAATTCAAAATTAACATTGAATTTTTATTTTTAATATTTCAATGACATTAAATATAAACTTAAAATTATTTGTAATATAATTTTTTTAATTTCTTAAAAAATTTATAAATATCCATGAATATATGTGGGTATTCAAGAAATTCATGGATACCCATGGGATGGGTATTAGGCTAATTTTCATCCAGCAGGGCGGGGACGAATTTACTATTAGCCGTCCCACGGAACCCATTGTCATCCCTATACTTATCATTAAATATTCAAGAAAGATGAAATACATATCAAAGTTTATGCATCAAGAAATGATAATTGGAGAGTTTAAGAGATAAGAGGTGAGCATTTATTTCTCATTTTTTTTTCATTATCCAACAAAAGTACATATTCTTACAATCTTTAATAATGAAAAAGATGAAAAATAAAATTAATATTTTATCAAAATTATAAAGTATCTTATAAAAATGAGCATTTTTTTTTTCTGAATTGTGTCTTAAAATAAGCACTAAATGAATTGTTTTTAATTTTCTAATGGCTCCTTGGACTTTTTTTGCATGATTTTTTTTTATCTCATTTGATTCTTTTTGGTTCAGCTATAATTTGGGTTCAACAATTTTTATGCAATGAATCTAACAAAATATTTAACATTTTGAATTATTAAAAGATAAATATTCAAAACCATGTCAAAGAATAAAAAATATTACCATTTAGAATGATTAAATCAACATCTATATATTAAATATGGACAATTATTTTATACAAAAGTATTTTTAGTGATTTTTTTTAATGAGATGATCTTTAAGATTTTTTTAACTTCTTCTCTAATTCAATTTTTATTTATCATAATTATTTATATTTTAAATTTTAATATTTTAAAATAAATTATCAATAAATAAAAATATTATTGTACTATAATATAAACTATTTATTAAAAAATTTAAAATATAATTTATATGTTTTAAAATATATATTAATAAATTTTTAATATCATTTATATATTCAAATATAATATTTATTTTTATATATAATTTATTATAAATTTTGTAATATATAATAAATATTTAGTTTGTACATGGCAAATGTTAAAACACTAGTTAACCTAAATTTTAAAAATTTAAAAGATCACTATAAATCTTTAAAAAAAAATAAGAAGAAAAAAAAACTAAAAATATAATTAGTCAACATTTTCTTATTTATTCATTAATTAAAAAGTAAGAAGAGTGAATTGCTTTTCATATTGAAGCAATATTTTTTATAAAGTCAATTATTTAAGAAAATAGATGAATGAATGTCATACGCAAATTCTACACAGGATGCCCATCTCAACAATTGACTGAATATATTAAAAATATAGTTACTTTTGTTTTATAAATGGTTAAAAATAAAATGAATAATTATATAGAATTGTCAATTTTTGTCTAAAATCATCATTACTTATAAAGTTGTTGAATATTTAATGATGATTAACCTTACATCACAAATAATTAATAATGCTACAATATTATTCACTATCATAACATAGTTAACAATATGCATAAATAAGGTAAACTTTATTTTTCTAAATAGTTAGTCGTATCATAACATAGTTAAACAATATGCGTGAATAAGATAAATTTTATCTTTGTAAGTACTAATTGTGTTATGAAGTTATTCATCGTCCAAATTTTATCTTTGTATTAATTGTGTTATGAAGTTATTCATCGTCACACGTTTAACTATATAGGTAAATATATGAATAGGAAGACCAACTTGATGGCAAGCCAATGGTTCGATGAAGCTTTTTTTTTTTTTTTTTTTTCCATGGATTTACTTTGAACCTTTTTGGGTCGACCAAAATGTTGACTTTCGTTTTGGGTTCAGTTTATTTTTAGGATAAATAAATCACTCTAAACAAGTTAAGAGTATATAGAGTTCAAAAGGGGTTGCAAAAAAGAAAGTGCCTTATCTTTACAGCGACATACTTGAATAACAGTCAAACAAGTTGATCAGTTCAACCCACTACTTATCAGGCCTAGCGAATGGTAACTTAGCACTCACACAGACGGTATATATCAAAATAGAACAGATGCAAGATGCTTCTCTCATTAATATTCTATAGTTAATAATTGAATGCAATGCTATAGATTAAATTGGTATGAAGGCATTTTCATCAGCCACTCTTAAAAAAGAATAGTGACATTGCCCTCAAGAGCAAAAATAAAACAACCAAATGAAGTTACAAAATTTTATCCAAAGGACGCAATTCTCTAGGTAAGCCATCAAAATGTCCGGCATCTATGTCAGATTGTAGCATAGGTCTCTTTCCTGTTTGCCAGACGATGCCCTCTGCTAAGTGTTCCTTGCTTGGTGTGAGCATTACAAAATTGGGATCAGCTCTTTGATAACTGCAAACAAATAAGAGAAGTATAAGTGAACATGCACATTTACCCATGTAAGATACAAATTTTGCAAGAACAAAATACTTCTTATTCAGCGAGCTAAATTTAAAATGAATAATCATATTTTAAGATACAGCAGCATAGATAATAATATTCATGTTATGTTAGCAGATAATTTATTGAATCTAAACACAATCATTTGCCATGAAACGAACCTGGCTTCCCTGAGACTCTCACTTTGGATGCCAAATCCATATTGCATTTTACCATCAGCACGATCTCTAGTAGCTACAGAAAAACAGGATATTTTCAGCACTTTCAAACATACAATACCAAGATCATTGATTATACTTTTAGAATCAACCCCCAATCCTCTCCAAGAAAAAAAAAACTGAAAG
Source organism: Cajanus cajan (assembly GCF_000340665.2). Classification (NCBI taxonomy): domain Eukaryota; kingdom Viridiplantae; phylum Streptophyta; class Magnoliopsida; order Fabales; family Fabaceae; genus Cajanus; species Cajanus cajan. The sequence goes on along the minus strand of NW_017984567.1, from coordinate 102,716 downwards.
AAACCCCATTCCTTGACTTTCAGATACTAATTATAATTTATATTTAACCTTTTCATTTAAATTTGCTTAAATCTTGTAAGTATCACAAATAATCAGATTTAAAGAAAATTTCGTAGGATTAGAAATTTAGTACTGTATAACATCACATATTTTAGATCATGTCGTGTCTACCACCTCCCACAGAAATTGCTTGATTACTAATTAGGTAGCACATACGTAAAAAATAATATTAGAGGTGGTACTCACTATTCATCTAGAAAATAATGCACCACATCAACAAACTTTGCAGGGTGTAAACAAGTCATCTAGTAAACTTATACATAACCTTGGTCAGGAGCAGTAGGTCTAGAACTTTGAGTGACCATAGTAAAAATAAAAAAAAATTAAGGGAGAATATATATATTCTATGAAGAATACAGGTAAAATGTCCGGAGAATATTTCATTGGGAAGCTAATTTCCCCAAGTCATGAAAAATACATAAATAAATAAGGGCCTCAAGTTATGTCACATTGATCATTGTATTATGACTATATAGGTGTTGGTCTTCTAATTAGGTGTGTTAATGGATTGAATTTTTGAAAAATACAAACCCAAACGAACTAACCCATTTTATAAAAGTGGACCAGTTAATCAATCTGTATTTTTAAGTGAACCGGTTCGGATTTTAAAAATGTGGATCAGAATTTTTTTTAAATTGGATTATTTAGGTGTAGTTATTCGCTTTATACTCATATATGAATCAGAACTTTTAAAAAATCGAACCGATTTTTTAAATGGATTGATTCAATTTTTCCTCTAAATGGATCAGATTTTTTAATTTGGATCAAATCAGTTTGGATTTTTTGTACTCCCCTACTTCTAATAAACACATGCAAAAGGAAAAGAAAAGTCTCAGACTCTCAGTCCCACCAAAGAAAAGAACAGGGATAATGAACTGAACCTAGATTGAGAAGAAAATCCCTCAGATACCTGAAATGCTGAAAGTGAAAGAAGGTTTCCACCATGACTTGAATGCAAATGCCATTGATGAGCTCTGAGGTCCAACCTTTGCCTGAAAAGAAGAGAAATAATCTACTTAGATGTATCAAATATAATCTATATAAATCTGCATAACATTGAATCAATTTTCTACCTTCAGCAAGAAGTTTTTATTGGCCTGCCAGGATGCGCCTATTTGAAAGGTGGAATCTGATATACTGTTTCCTCCTATGGCATCATCAACACTGAAACATAGAAAATCAGATTGTACCACATTGGTGCAACAACAATAAGTTTGAATATCTATTTAGAGAAAAAAAAAATACCTTGTTTGTAACTCGAACCCAAAATCAATGTAGTTTGTAATTCCAACAACGGAATTCTCTTCGAGGGGATTTTTCACCTGCTCAATTGTAGTCATGTTTATGATTTTTTAAAGTATAAGCCAGTTTGTTTAAAAAAAAAAAAAAAGTGATTAAAAAAGTTATTTTTAAAAAACTAATATTTTAAGAAAATATAGGAGTTGCTTTTTTAAAAAGTAGAAAATTATTTTTTTTTGAAACAATTTAAACAAACACATTAAAAAAGTAGAAAAACTGCTTATTTCATGAAAAACAAATTTGTTTTTTCAAAAACTTTAAACAAGCGGGCCCATATTCTGTTTCAACAAGAAGCTAAATCTGACAATTTTTTACTATAACCCAAAAAAAGTAAAAAGATTGAATAAGGATAAATTTTTAACAAGAATAAATAAGAAATCATGGAATTCTATCAATAATCACAAGCAAAATGTGTCCATGAACTTCTAACCCACAAAATAGGCCCAAGTCTTGAGTTCTAAGTTCTAACTCAAACAACTTTGCATGAAGTGACCTCAACTCAGCAACTTATTAAAATTCTAGTCTTGTTGGTATCCCAGGAGTACAAGACTAACAGTTGAGTCTTGCTAGTAAAGAAAAAGGTATAGGTATTGTATCTGGCACAATACAATACTAGGATATGGTAATTCAAAAAAAATCGGATACATGCACAACATTAACAAAATCAGATACATGTTACAGCATTCTTAGAAAACCCAGGAAAACCACTAGTGATTGAGTTTTAAGATATACAGCTAATGCAAATAAATCTAAATATCACTGTTTGCAAAAGTGAAAAATGATATACTATAATGTGAAGATAAAGGACCACTGAAAAGGCAATGGAAAGAAAGAGAGGAAGAACCAAAGAACATACCCGTCTTTGAACAACCATATGTTGATAGAATGAGGCAATAAACTGCAGATTATTTAGACTTTCAAATTTCAGTAAAATGTTTCTCAAAATGTTAATCATTACTACACAGATTATAATTTATATTTATGGAAGACAAATGCCAAGGTGCACTTAATTTGGCATGAGGTTTAAACTGCACCGTCATATGTTAATGTAAAAGACATATCAGCAGTTTAATAGAAAATTTAAAAGCAATATTAATGGTTGGTGAAAAGTTTTGAGAAACATCAGTTTCATATAAATTACAGTACTTCCCATTTTAACAGGAAAACATGGCACATTATTATATTACCCACTAATGAGTTATTCAAAGAATTTATAAAATGCAAAAATTTAATCAATTTATGTAGGTGGGCATACCTCAGAGCTTTTGACAAGCTCAAGGCTGAAATTGAAGGATGGACACAATGGGCTGCCTGATCCAACACCATAGCCCATGGCACAACTCCAGTTCATCAAATTTGAAAGTTTTGCATTTCCTTCTGAAAAACACACAATTTAGAATAATGTACATATTTGTTCAATTTTCATTCCCAAAATGTGCACAAGATAGATAATTATGCTTAGATTTTAGTTTTTTGTGACTATTTGGGTTCATATCCAAAACTATTTGAAAATAATAAAGCATTAATTAAACTTCTTCAATCCTGTACAAATCCCAGAAAGATAAATGAATAATTTACAGAAACAAGCAGAGGAAACAAACAATTTTATTGAATGCCTTAAAATAGGAGAAACAATTCTCCTCCATGGGTTTTCCCTTTCATACAAACTCTAATTGTTTGAGTGAATCCATACATCTTTATTCTCCATATTTGTCTAACTAATCCCCTTTAATTAACTAACTGCTCTAACTACCCTAACTAACTGTTCTTGCCCCACTGTGACTCACTCTTAGTCAGCCCTCATAGACTGGTTTCATTCTGTCTATTACTCCACCTTTCATGTAATTGTAGCCTTACATGCAAGTGCAAATACACATATACTTAAAGATAAACACACGAATCCCAGGTGGTGACACAGGTTCCATTCTAAAATCTAAATATAGTGAAAAGTGAAAACACTCAAAACATTAATGCATGAATCATACTGACTAAAAGGTTGATGCAATAAAGTCAAATTTCTAGTGAATGAAATATACTAATTTTCCCTCTTGGCCCATCAATTTTATGACTACTTACAAAATACAAAAGCAGACATCTTTAGGCCAATATCTTTAATGAAACTCAAGCTCAAAAACAATATATCACTATATAACTACCACAATGATAATTAAAGTTCAACATAAGGGCCACTAAAAAACCAAATGAATTAAAAATAATTTTAAAATCCCAGTACTGATGCAGTACTTTTAATGAAGAAAAAAAATCCACAAACAGAAAAATATTTCTAAAGGAATGTATAGTTCTTACGCTGTGGTTCATACTGCACCCCAGCAGTCACCCTTCCCATCTTGCTCACCAGCCATGCACTTTTTGGTAATTCATCTTTCACTGCAATGAATGAGAATTACATAACAAAGTTTATTTTCATTGTTTCTCCAAAGGGATCATAAATCAATATTTTCAAAAATCAATAAGAAAATGTAAGATTTAGTGATCATGGACAAAACAATTATAATCTCAAACAAAAAAGCATCAGTTATGTATAAATATCTTACATTGTTTACAGAGAACTATCTGCAGTTTTAATAAAGAAATATTCGATATACATCATAAATAAAGTAAATGCTAACCATTTTCCTTGGGAGAATACATTAGGATATCAAAAGGGGAAAATTTCATTACGTCGTCAATGTGATTTCCAATAAAACTTTTATTCCTCAACTATTGTCTTTAGAACACTAATTAGCAAGATTCTAATTTAAAACATGTTTAAAAAGGTTTAGTATTATAGTTAGCTTTTTGAAAAACGTAATTTATAAGTATTGTTCTCAAAAACTTGATAGAGTAGCTTATTTAAAACAACTCAAACAATTATATCTTAAAAGCATTTTTATTCAAAGCTAATTCAAACACCCTCAATGAGCTCATTAAAATGATGAACTTACCAGCAAAAGGCATAAGTGTGACTCCAAAGGATAGATTTCCAGAACCATATCTCAACCCCATCAGACCATAATCTTGGGAAGATTCTCTGTAGGAATTGATTAACTTTGTCAACACCCTATGTTGCAATCCGTAGATGATGTGCAAACTACAATAAGAACCTAACACATGTTGCTGCCACCATCATCAAACAAAACACACCTTTTCTTCAACAGCAAAGGGAACACTCCAAAAGCCCCAAATCCATACTTGGGATAGTAAGCGCATGATCTCATCTGCAAAATCCTGTATAGACAGACCACACACAATACTCACAAATTCAAATAGATGCATTGTGTAGTTTGGATCAAGGACACCAAGGAAATAGAATGGAGGGTACATTTATTTAAAAGAAGAAATTAAGAGAGCTATACAGAACAAGGATGCAAGTATCACCCTCTTTTCAAGACATTATTGATTACTAGGTAGATTTCATGTAAGCCCCACCAAAACCTAGGTCCAGACCCTGTTTAGAGGAACTCACATGCCATTAACCTAATAATAAAGACAGTATTGAAAAGAGAATGTTACTAGCATTTCTGCTCATACATAGTATTCATATTTCATACAAATGATTAAGGAATGATTGGAAGATTTTATTAAAGGATGAAACTCAGTTGTAGTTCTTTGAGTGCTCTTGATATTGTTCTCAAATCAGAATTGAAGTTTCATCTCATTATCCAATGCTGACTTTAAACAGCTACTGTCACGGTGTAAGTTACTCAGGTGGATTCCGAATTTTAATCGTTGAGACTAGAGTAACATCAAAAGCAATTAAGGAACCGCATCTAAACATTTGTCCTTCCTATTATATCTTTCTTATTCCTTTTTCATTCTTAGAAACTCTCAAAATTTGAAATGAAAAACATGCACTCCCTTCACTTCCATTTCCCAAACACACCCTTAGGATCCAATGATTCATTCAAGTAAGAGCTACTTACGGATCGGAAGTGGATACATAAAGGTCCATAAACGTATGAGGATCGTTAACATCACTGCACAACCACCAAAACAACACAAAAAACAGCTCAGCAATCCACAATCAAGAACAATCAAGGTTTTAAAAAAAGTCCGCCACCACAACGTTGCTCGAGTGCCCTCAACCATAATTGAGGCCACATAAATCGCATTTGTCTGCAAGGAATGAGAAGAACTGCGACAGCGACAGCAATTTAAAAAGCTTGCAGCAATAGAGAAGAAAACCTTTGCCAGCGAAACAAAGCATTTCCCACAACACTGTCTTCTGGCTTCCGATCGAGAGGACCTGAAACCTAAACACATTACAACAATTAATAAACACGTGATTATTATTTATCTATTTTTCTATATTCAGTTTCCGTATCGCGCAAGTTTCAGAACGAGAAAGAGAGAAAAATTCAAAACGAGGGGATAAGATACAGTTGCGATGAGATCGACGTGAGGATCGTCGATCGGCTTGAGCATGATTCTGGTGGTGAAGTGCCTGGCCTGGTAGAAGTAGTCTTGGAAGAGGGAGGTGAGTGCGAGCTTGGCGAAAACGACGTCGTAGGAGGAGTGGAGCATGCGGTTGCGCGCGGCGAGCGGGGGGAAGTCGAAGAGCGGCGGGACCAGCACCACCGGCGGCGGCGGCTCTGGTTTCTTGGAGAACCACTCCCACATCGTTGTTCTAGGGTTCCAATTGGTGGCGAGAGAGTGCTTATGGTGAAGTGAAGTGAGAGCGAAAGTAAGAAACGCAACAACAACAACAACACAAGGTTCTGCTGCTACGGCCTCATTGTGAACACAAGGTTCTGCTCGCTCGCGCGCGCCATTCTCGCACCACCGAGACCTACTGACCCTGACGGTTTCAACCTCCACGTGCATTTACTGGGATACCCCTACGGGCTTTTTTTTTATTTTCAGTTTTTGGTGCAATGCTTACCGGGCTTGTCGCCTCAGGAACAGAGATGGGCCTCGGAACGGCCTAATCGGCCCATTCAACCCTGAAACTCCTGAATTTAGAATGTTGTTGGTGTTGATAGCATCTTATATTTGCGATAATGGAATTAGTCCTTAATATTTTGTTTAAGAATACTCTAATTTATTAAAAAAAATCCAACATTTAACACCCACACCTGACTTAATTGGTAGTCGTGTAAAAGAAATTATAAAATTTTGGTAAATTTTTTATTCAATGTTTAATTTAATATAATTTATCAAATCCCATTTTATATTTTTTTTATCAATTTCATAATTATTGATCAAAGATTTATAATTAAGTATTTTTAATATTTTACTACCAATATATAGAAATAAAATTTTATTTAATTATATTTTTTCTACACCAATTTTATTTAATTATCTTATAACATAATACTTTTGGGTTTTTTTTATAATACCTAACGACCAAATTCACTAGAATTACATAAGTTTGTTCATCAAGTTGATAACATTAAAGTTTTTCTATTTTTTTTTTTAAATTGTTCCTGGCTTTAATAGGACCTTACTCTACCAAATATTTATTGATTTGTGAAAAATGAGTTTAATTAAGGGTGTTTATTGTAAAAATAATAATTAATACAAGAAACATTTTAGATTGATTTTTCTTTAAAAAATAGTAAACAAAATTTATTATTTAAGTATTATAAAAAGAGTTGGATGATGATGAGAATGGAAAAGGAGAGGATAGTCGAGGGAAAACTGGAAAATATATGAAAAAAAAATCTTAATTATTAATCTAAAAGTTAATAATTGATAAATTTTACTATCAAAATTTAAGAAACAAGTTCACCTATTAATTAATGATTAAATATCACCAAAATAATTAATAAATAAATTAATGAGAAAATTGAATAAAAAAAAATTGTAGATGAATTTTAGGATGGACCAACTTATAGGTGGTCAACCATATACTACAATTATAAGTCTTTTGATTAAATGAGGTGCAAATTGTTATTATGAATTATGTGTATCATAACAAAAAAAGCCTTCTTCTCCCATGTAACCCTTACCTTAATCACCACAAAGTATCCAGACTTGGCCGCTGTTAGAGTGCTACTTGTTAGAGGGACAAAAAGAGACATAAACACTACTAACTAGAAACAAATGTGGTTATAATCGAAGCATCACCAATACAGTTATATCTACCTTCACAACAACCACCGTAGTTGTTGTTACTACTATTGTGATTGCATCATCTACCACTACAACCACCACTTCGATTATTGTGAAATAGATATAAGATTACATATCTAAACGAGATCCAAAAAAAAAAAGATTGGTGCAACAAATTACTTGTTTTGAAAACCTCTGTTTATGGATGCCAATGGGGCCCATGGGATGGAGAAGTAGGGTACTCGTCTTCACCCTACCATATTCACCTTGCCATATAAAAATTCATCTTGTACCTTTCCCAAGCTTGCACGGGTATCTTTTAAGTAGGTATCCAAAAAATTTATAAGTATTTACAGATATTTGTGAATTTATTTTTAAAAAAATACATTACAAGCTTGAATTTCATGTTAATTATATTGAAATATTAAATATCAACAAATGACATTAATTTTTGAACTTGCAAATAATGTTTTTTTAATATTAAAAATAATATAAAATATACGAGATAAAAATATGAATATTTAAGTGATTTTATTTAACAGATACTCGTAGGTATCATACTACCATACTCACCCTATCCCGTTTATAAATGAGTATGAAAATACTTGTATTTGTTCCTTATAAATATTCATTTAGACTATCCATTTATTATTCGTAGCGAATTTTATCCATCATACTTTCGGTATGGATTATTTTATCATCCCTACCTCTATCTTCGTCGTGGTCTTCACACACCTTTACATTTTGTCGTGTCTCCTCTGTGCCATGTTGTGCCTTTTCGATGTTGCGTGCCTCCTCCACGCAGCTTTGTCTCTTCTCCACATGGCGTGGTCTTTCCTCCACGTGGCATTGTCCTCGACCTTTGCAATGTTCAATTGCTTCCTTTTAACAAAACCTGCAAATCAAAATCTAAACTCATAAAATAGAGGGGAAGAAGAAAAGGAAAAAAAAGGAGAGGAAAAAAAAAAGTTAAAATGTTTTGTGGCTCTTGGAAATCATCTTCAACAATGGTGGATAATAGTCAACTTTTGAATATAAGAAATGATAAGATATAATGTAGAGGGTACATTTGAATAACATGTATCTCAAATTAATCTAAATGATTAATTTAGTGGATTATGATAGACCACTTGTATGTAAAAGTCTTCCGCCTTAGCTTTTGTTAGTTTTGTATACTTTTATTTATATCAAAACTAAATTATTAGATTAAATGCTCATTTTGTCCCTTTTTTTATTTACACCATTAACCACCCTTTAGCTGAAACATGAACAATCACCACCACCCCTTTGTCAAACTTGTACCTCTCTAGCTCCCCTCCTAGTTTATTCTCAAACATCAAATTTTTTAATTTTATATTCACAAAACATGAAAGGCACCAACCCTCTTCAACTTTCTTTGTGGTATTTTCCCTTATCTTCAAGTTCCACTATTAGTCATATTCCTCCCATTGACCACCACTCAGCATGGAGCCACTAGTGTCCAAAAGTGGATGGGAGCAAAATTTTTCATCCAATATTGAAAGGATTTGAAAGAGAATGAAAGAATTTTAAAACATTATCAATATAAAATTTAAAATAATCTTATTTATATTTTTATATTTAAAATTATAAAAAGTATAATAACAGGATTTTTGGCTACATTAAATTAAAATAAATAAATAATTTAAAAAACTATTTATCACAATAAATGTTTTTGGACATGTAAGCAGCATTGCATGAAAAGCGTTATTAGATTGGGACGTCTTTTAAGCATCTCAAAATTACACAAATGCCTACATCCTCAAACATTTTTTTATGCATTTCAAAAACATAAAAAATAAAATAAATTATATGAGAACAGGCATGTTCTGGTGCATTTCAAAAATTTTAAAAAAATTTCAAGTGGGGGAAAAAAATAAAAAAAGTGTTGAGAGTAGATGGCGTTTTACATGTCAAAGATAGAAAATATTTCAAGAGGTTCTGGTTGGCATTTTTTTGGATGATGTGTTACCTCATCACTATCAAACATTGGCAGGGGGTGTGCAACTAAAGAAAAAGCATCAGTTAGTTAAAATATATTAATCACTATATTTTTTGGTGTGACAATGTTTCCAATGGTGGTGGGGATTGTTGTCTTTCCTTGATATCTATAATAAAATGATTTAGATTAAAAACAATTGTGAATTGAAATTCCATTTTGAAGGCTAGCTCTCACAACTATATATTATTACAAAAAAAAAATGCTTTAGATTAGGAGCTAAAGTTTGTCGCATCTCATCTTGGATCCAAGTCCATACAAACATCCAAAGCCTCTTCTAACAATCCATTAAACATCCCATCCATGTAGTGTAAGCATAGTGAATCAATTAAATAAGGATTTCCTTTTTTAGTATAACATTAGCTTCATCTTTCACACAAAATTTAAGGGTGAAGGTTAAAATTGGGGTTGTCTTTCAAACGATGTGAAAATTGAGGATCTCACTAAAGAAATATATTAGACATACCTAACGACCAAGTTTAAAATAGTGATTGTTAGATCTGTGAAGAACACTTTTATATAGGATTGAACACATGTAAACTATAATAAAGGCATGGTTCTAGAGCATAATAAGCACCCATATTGGTAGACATTTTTTTTTTAAAATGCAAAAAAAATGTTTAGAGTATAATTTAGTTTTTTGTTATGAAAATCAATATAAAGCTATAAACTGTAACTAATGGAAAAAGACTTTTAAGATCAATTGTTTTTTACTTTTAAAATTAGTTAAAGAGTCGATCTTAAAAGAGACAATCTTAAAAGCTAGACTTTTAGGATTAATTAATAACCAATGCTCAAAAGTCCACTTTTAAGATCGATTATACTATAATTGATCTTAAAAGCCCAACTCCGCCTACCAACCCATTACACTTCTGCTGCTGGTACATCATCTCCATCCCACATGCTACCTTCATCCCCACCTCCACCTCTATAAATCCATCCCTCACAGCCCAACCCGACATCTCAAGGTAACATTTAGGAGTCTGAAACCTCTACTGCATAAGTTGCGCATACATCACCCTCGATATTATCACCAAAATGCCTACCAACTCCTATATTTTCCCCCTCTCCAATAACCTCTCCATCATGCTTGTGAACTTTGTTGTGTACAATATAAAGGGTTTCATTGTAGAGGGAGAGGCAATGGAGAGGGAGGGGGATAGGAAGCAAAAGGAGATGCAAAAGATGAGGAAAATGGTGAGTCACTAATCTTTGAGGTTTTCGACAAATCGGAGGTGGCCATGGAGGTGGGAGGAGGAGGTGCAAGGGTAGGGGCAAGAGGGGTTTGGGGGAGTGAAGATTGAGAGGGTGAAGGGTTAGTGCTACCAAATATAGGTTTTGGTGAAGGGGGATACGATTTCCAGGATTTCGAGGTGGAGGGAGTGTAGCGTCTCATTCATACTTATGGTACTTTTAAGATCAATTAAATTCTAACTGATATTAAAAGTACTTTTAATATCAGTTCTTTTATGATCGATCGTAAAAGATATGTCTGATACAACTTTTAAAACCAGACATTAAAAGAATCGATCTTATATATCACTTTTAAGATCAATTTTTTTATAATCGATCTTAAAAGTTGTGACAGACATATCTTTTTAGATTGGTCATAAAAGAATCGATCTTGAAAGTACTTTTAAGATTATTAAAATTTAACTAATCTTAAAAGTGATCACATTATTTACAAAATTACTAACGTGTCACTTTTAAGATTGGTTACCTCTTTACCAATCTTAAAACCCTTGATTTTAAAGAGAGAAAGAAGAGAAGGTATAGAGAGAACAACATAAAGGAGAGAATAGAGAGTTTCTTGTATTATTTCCAACAATGAGATAACTTATTTATAAACATAAATGGTTACAAATATGGTAATAATATTAAGGTAAATGTAAACAATGATAATGGATAGCCACTATTAAATATTCATAACACTCCTCTTGGATGTCCATCATTTGAGAATGTGTCTCATTAAAAATGAGTACATCATTTTTTTAATGTGATATCATATATTGTCTCATTAAAAACCTTGTCAAGAAAAATTAATGGGACAAAACCATGACTAAGGGAAAAGAAGTGTAAAATGTCTCCCCCTCATACAAATAATCATCTTTAAGACAAAGAAGACCAATCTTGTATACCAATTGCTCAAAAAGTGTACTTGTAAAGAGATCTTTTCAAGTTCTCACATAAGAAGACTTGTTGAATAATTATAGCACCACTCCTTTGATGATTACAATTTAACGTGTCACTTAGCAAAAATGTTTTGTTCCATCTCCTTTAATGCATTCTTCTTTCAACTAAGAAATAGATGTAACAATCTCTCGTGTATGACTATACCACCACATGTAAACAAATACCTCATTTGCGATTTATCATTACGAGGATTTGACCAAAAGATCTCTCCAAGATAACAAAAATATTATTGACTTCGTGACAACCATTTCACGTAAGTGAATAACTATATCTTGTAAGTAAAATGATTAAAAAAAATTATATATCAAGTGATTTATAATTAGCAATAAGATGCATTAATGATCATATAATACCAAGATATGCTACTTTAGGACTAAGTAACACGTTATCCTTTTTCTTGATATCTAAAATGACCTTTGTCCATATTTAAAGACCTTAGAATCATTGGAGTGCACAACAAATGTAATTTCTCTATAAATCTTTTTAAAACATCTTTGTCATGTAAAGTTATTGATGAACAGGAAACTCCACAATTTAAATATTCAAATTGGAATGATAAATAAAACTTTGTTCACTCCACATCCTTCATTGCAATCTTATCCTTATGAAATCTATAGCTCTTTTAATCTTTTTAGGAGTTTCAAAATGTTTATGTCATCTACACAAATATAACAATAAACTGAATTTCATATCTTTCTACAAAAATATATGAAAAAATCATATCATTATCTTAACATATATTCATTAAGATGATTACACTACATCATCCATTTTGTTTAACTCCACTATGTAACGTACTCAATTTAATTGAATAATCTTCTTAAGAACTTGTACCAATGTTTTGAACATATTAGATCTTTCATGGAGTTTCATATAAATTTCATTATCAAATGAGTCATGAAAATATTTGTAACATACATTAGAAGTAAGTTAAGTTCTTTATGTATAATCTGATTGATTCAATATAGAAAAATGCTTACATCAACTTCTAGTGATTGTTTATTTAAAATTAAGGTGAGATCTTTTGCAAAAATTCTTGATTTTCAAGAAATTTTTGTATCTCAAAATTTCATTATCCCTATTTTGATTTTGCATAAAAAATTACATATGCAACTGATTTTATATTTTCAGGTGTATGGACTACAATTCAAAATGATTTAACTAAACTATAGGTCCAAAAACTTTTTACCTTAACAAACGAGTTCAATTTTGTTTTAATTGAGTTTTTCTATTATTTTGCCAATCATTTCTTTATCAACAATCTTTAATAGATTGTGGTTTTTGATCCCTATTATTATTTATCATTTTTAGCGTTATATTATATACAAATACACCGTCAATGTTGATTTCATTTTGGTTTCCATCATATTTCCATTCATGACATAATTTGATATCTTTTTGTTTTCACAGATTTTAAATACTTGAATCATTTTGAAACTTATTAGTTATGTCAAGAAAATCTTTTGGGCTTTCTATATTCTTGATTTGACCATCTTGATTTTTAGCTCCTTTACTAAATCAAGAATTTCTTATACTTGGAACCAATAAATCAACCATGTTTCATACATATTTAAGAATTTTTACAATATTGTCCAATAGGGACATCAATTTTGTTGGAGCATTAACAATTGGTATATATATATATGGTTTAACCACTCTTTTGGTTGAACTTTTATAAATAAATTATCTTTTTAATTTCTAGTTCACATTATTTTGTACGGGAATTAAGATGAGATAATGATAATTCATTTCAAATAATATTTTTTCCCAATTGCTTATTTTCTCCCCTTACTGTAGGGAAAACTAATATCCTTTTTCCAACTTCTTATCTGACCTTAATATTGGGAAAACTTATTTAAAATTAAAATTAACAAACCCAGTCATAAATAGGACTCATGTTGATAATTAATTCAACATATTTTAATATAGATGCAAATTTATACGCAACATATATTATCAACCTTATTTGATTATTACACATTCAAAAGGTTTTAAATAAGAAATATAAGGTTAGCTACCAAAAATCAATTACAAAAGGGAGAAGAACTTGTGTAACTTGTCGGCTTGATACAAAATTATTACTATAAAATGTAAGATTGTTTATCTCCAAATAAACACTAGAAGTTTTTGATCTTATGAATAATAATCTTGCAATTCATTTAAATGTTTAATAAATAATTTTTTTAAGTCTATTTTATGTATGAACATGTACTACAAGATGTTCAATATAAATTTTAGTAGACATGCAATACTCATTAAAAATAAGAGATATAAATTCATCAGCATTATCAAGATGAATTTTCTCAATTGGATAATTAGGAAAATGAACTCTTGGTTGGATTAATTAAGATAATAATATCGCAAACGTCAGGTTACACATAAAAAATAAATAAACATGTGGTCATCTCTTTGATGCATCAATTAAAATTATAAAATATCTTAATGGTCCACATGAGAGGTGTATTAGTTTACAAATATCACCTTGAATCTATTTTAAAAGTATAAGAATTTCCTTCCCAATTATCCTAGTGATATTAACTTCCATTGGAAACAATTAAGACATAATAAATTATTTGATTGAAGAATTTTATAGCTCTTCAATAAGTATCTATATAGTTTTTCTATTATTTCTCTTTGCATCATAATAAAATCGGGACCGGTCATGCCAAATAACAAATTTATTTTAATTTGTAAACTTCTGGTTTACTAGTAGCATGTGCAATATAAGCCATAGGAAAAATAATAACTTTTCCAATATATATTTCTTATTCAAGTAAAATCTCATGATCTCAAGATGGTTTATATTTTCTTAAACTTAATAAGTTTGTACAAGACTTAGAATAATATAGTACATTATCAATGTGTAACTTTATTCCTCTATGTAACAATATATTAACTCTTCAGAAGAGTTTTCAATTATTTTTGCAGTACCATATAACATTAACTTCTCACATTATTGAATATGAAAAGATAAAAATCAATACATTGTTATACTCACTTCGGAGAATGATACAATGCTAGTTGAAATGGTCTCATGCATAAAAAAATCTCAATATTTTGTTTAGTCTTCAGGAGATAATAAACCAATTTATTATATTTCTTATTTTTTTTAATATTAATGTTTCAGGAGTGAAATAGATGTATGAAAAATATAATATATTTTTCTACGATGTTTTCCAAATTTAGAAATTATTGTAAAAGTAATATTTCTCTTATATATTTTCAAACACCAATTTAATCTCAAAAATATGTATTGATTTTTATACAATAACGATGTGTATAATCTAAAACAAATGCTTCTTACAAAAAAAAAATATATTTATAAGACATATTTTGATGATGCTTTACTTCATAATTTTGGAAAATGAATGATTTGATATAAACTCATAATAAACATATAAAAAAAACGAGTGAATCTTTCTCACTATAATAATTATGATAAAATAATTTAAAAGATCATTTAATAAAGTATATTTATGTCATTGATAAGTTTACTTTAATGAAAAATAAATAATGCTAAAAATTATAAGAATTATTCTCAATGTTGTATCGAAAAAATTAAGGAAATAAAAAAATAATAAAAATTGATCATATTTTTATTAAATTATATTATTCATGTACAATCATAATCAAATTATAATTGGATGATTATGAGTGATATGCATTGATCTCTTCACCAATTTAGTAATGATATAATAATAAACATATAAGAAAACACAAAACACCAATTCCATTAATAAGATTTAAAACCTCTTTAAAATTTAATAGTAAGACAC
The DNA here is from genome assembly GCF_000340665.2 of Cajanus cajan. Taxonomy (NCBI): domain Eukaryota; kingdom Viridiplantae; phylum Streptophyta; class Magnoliopsida; order Fabales; family Fabaceae; genus Cajanus; species Cajanus cajan. The sequence continues at coordinate 87,317 of NW_017984567.1, read as the reverse complement.
AGAGATTTAATCACATATTATGTCAACTAATTCAATTAAGAACAATATCAAATTACAAACATAGTGGACTCATAGTCCCTTCAAGAAACACATAAATCTAAAAAAGCTTAGAGATCGCTTCACTATCTACAATTTTTATAATTATCCCAAATATCATTTAACATTGTAATTATGACCTTGACAAAATTATTCGACTTTCGATGGTACTTTTATTTATATTAAAGGATCAAACATAATATTTATATTATATTTGCTACTTTATTGGTCCTTTTCTTTTTCACATTTTAAATAGTTTTTTCACTTTGGGTGAATTTTTTTTCACTTTTCGTATTATTTTCTCACTTCTAGTGAGAAAAAAAAAATCTTTCATTTTCATTATTGCACCATTTTTTTTACTTCTGGTGAGAAAAAATATTCTTAAAATTTTTTATTTGACAATGTCTTTTAGAACATTGCAAAAATATTCTTATAATTTATTTTCATAATTTTGTCTTCAAGACTAATTATATTTAAATAAATTTCATAATCATATGAATAGAAAATATCCTGTAAAATAAATAACATGAAGAATATGATTAGAGATAAAATATGAATAGAAATAAAATATCTAACCTTCAAATATGAATTTGAAAAATATTACTTTCTTCAATAAATTTATTCACAACTTTATCTTGTATGTTGTAACACTAATAAAGGGAAAATTATCGTGTCAACACCAATGAAAAAAGGACTACCATACTAACACCAATAAAGAAAAGACTATCTAATAACATGTTATGAAAATTAACATAAAGCTATAAACTATCATATATAAGCAATAAAGAGAAAGAAAATAAGGTATAGAGAGAACAATACAAGGGAGAGAATAAAGAGTTTCTTATATTATTTTTAATAATGAGATAGTCTATTTATAAACATAAATAATTACAAAATAAAGTAACAATATTAAAGTAAATATAAACAGTAATAATGGAGGGTCTCCATTAAATATTCGTAAAATTTTTATATTTTTGAGATGCTCAAAAGAGATCCCAATCCAATGACAATTTCTATGCAATATTGTCGATGCGTCCAAAAAAACATTATTGAGGTAAACAATTTTTTAGATTATTTATATTTAAAAATTTTCTCCTCCCATTATAAACCAAACAAGAAGAATTACCTTTCATCCTCTCCCTTTCCCTTTATTAAAATTTGTTCCTCCTTTGAACCAACCCTGGCATAAATCTTTAAAATTGTATCTTCCTCAACTTTTATAATTGAATTCCTAAAATTAATTAAATCAATTCCTATATATCAATTACAAATGATCATCTTCTATGAGTATATTTTAGGAATATTTCTTTAAATGAGATAATTTTTTTTAAAAAATTTTCGACTTCATATATATCTAATTCAATATTATTTATTATAATTATCTATAATTAAATTTTAATATTTTTAAAAATAAATAATTAATAAAAAATTGTGTTATAATATAAATTATTTATCATAATCATATATCTAAAATATAATTTATATGTTTAAAAAAACTACTTATTCAAATTTTAAATATAATTTATACATTTAAATACAACATTTATTTGTATACATAATTTATTTTAAATTTTAATTATATATAATAAAAATTGAATTGATATATTACGCATACTAAAATACTAATTATGATAAATTATTAGTTTTCTAGCAGTTTTCTGTCAAGATAAACTAATTTTAGGAAACCAATTACAGCAACCCACTTGAATAACAGTCCAAACAAGTTAATTACTGAGTTGTTCAACCCACTCTTTAGCATGCCTAGCGAATTGTAACTTGGCGCTGACTCAGTTTCAAACAATGAACATCTAAGTAGAACAGAAGCAAGATGCATTGTAAAAAAGTGCAGAATCTCGTATTAACATTCTATTTACTGATTAAATACAATACCCTAAATTAAATTATCATAAAACCATTTTCACTGACCACTACTAAAAAGGAATAGTGTCATTATCCCGCAAGAGGAAAAATAAAGCTAGCAAAAGAAATTACAAAATTTTATATTCTCTAGGTAAGGCGGCTTCAAAATATCTTGCTTTTGCTAAGTGGCTCTTGTTTGGTGTGATGGTTACAAAATTGGGATCAGCTCTTTGATAACTGCAAAAGTAAAAGAAATACAGGTGAACATGCAATGCAAATTTTGATAGAGTATGTGGATTCTAATGCGACGAGCTCAATTTGAAAGTATAATCATATTTTAAGATGCAACACATGGGTAGTACCGTTCATGTTACATTATTAGCAAATAACTTATTGAATCTAAAACACAGAAGCGTTTGCTATGAAACGAACCTGGCTTCCCTGAGGCTCTCACTTTGGATGCCAAATCCGTATTGCATTTTACCATCAGCACGATCTCTAGTGGCTACATAAGAATAGGATATTCTTAGCACTTCAAACATACAGTACTAGAATCATTGATTATACTTTCTTTAAAATCAACCTCCAATCCCTCTCTCCGAGAAAAAAAAAAAGCTCAACGAAACTCCATTCCTTACTTTGAGATACTAATTATAATCTAGATATTTTGATTTACCATTTTCATTTAAACTTGCTTAAATCTTGTAAGCATCACATATAATCAGATATAAAGAAAATTTTGTAGAATTAGAATTTGAGAATTGTATAACATCATAGATTTTAGAACATGTCATATCCACCACCACCTACAGATTTAGTTTAACTACTAATTAGGTAGCACATATGTAGAAAATGATATTACAGAAGTGATACTCACTCCTCATCTAGAAAATAATGCACCACATCAACAAACTTTGCAGGGGTAAACATGCCATCTATTAAACTTGATACACTATGATGCACCGATACGACACGCGTATCGGATACGACACGTATCCGATACGGCGATACGATTTTTTAAAAATATATAAGATACGATACTTGTAAAATACGTGTCATCATATATATCAAAGTTCATACAATATAATAAATGTGTACTTGTAATTTTGATCAAAATTCATAAACATTTAATATATAATAGCTATTTTGCAAATCCAAATTAAAAACATACTTATTGTACATTACTAAAAGTAAATAAATTATAAATCATTTCATCATAAATTACTTTTTATTATTTGCAAATAGAATTAATATTACCAATTTCATTCCTTTCTTAAAATTATCTATATAGAAGAAAATTTTCATTTATAGTTCAGTAAGGACCAATAGTTCTATGTTTCTATATTAAACATGTTTATATATCTTATTTAGCTGTAATGGATATTTCATAATTTTTTAAAAAATTTGAACACTTTATCAATACGTATCACTAATAAGTACCGGTGAAGTATCTGAAAGTATCAAAATTGAATAAATTTTTTATAATATTTTTAAAGGCTAGTAGGATACTTCATTGACACGTATTGGTGAAGTATCTAATAGTATCGTGTCGGATACGTATCGGATACGGATACGTGAAACAAATTGAAGTATCCGTGCTTCATAGTTGATACATAATCATGGTCAGAAGCAGAATTAGGTCAAGAACTTTGAGTGACCAGAATAAAAAACAGAATGAGCATACAAAAGGAGAGAAAATATATATTCTATTAAGAATATAGGTAAAATGTATGGGGAATATTTTAAACATTCAAACTGGAGGAAGTCAGCTTCCTCCCCCAGCCCCCAATAAAAAAATATAAAAAAATAAAAAAAAATCAGAGCCTCAAGTTAAGTAACCATTGATTATTATATTATGACTATATAGGTGTTGGTCTCCTAATACATACATGCAAAAGGAACAACAAAGTTCGAATCCCACTAAAGAAAAGAACAAAGAAGAAGCAAGACTGAAAAAAAAAACCCTCAGACACCTGAAATAGTGAAAGTGAAACAAGGTTTCCACCATGACTTGAAAGCAAATGCCATGGATGAGCTCCGAGATCCAACCTTTGCCCGAGAAGATGAGAAATAATCTACTATGATGCACCATATATAATTTATATAAATCTGCATAACATTCATCAATTCTCTACCTTCAGCAAGAAGTTTTCATTGGCCTGCCAGGACGCGCCTAATTGAAAGTTTGAGTCTGAGATATTGTTTCCTGCTATGGCTTCATCCACACTGACACATTGAATATTAGATTATACCACATTGTTGCAACTGCAATAAGTTTGAATATCTGAGTAAAAAAGAATACCTTGTTTGTAACTCAAACCCAAAATCAATGTAGTTTGTAATTCCAACAATGGATTTGTCACGGGAATTCTTCACCTGTTCAATTGAAGTCAAGTTTATGAGTATAATATATTCTGATTCAACAAGAAGTTAAATCTGCCAGTTTACCATAAATCAAAAAATAAAAAAATTGAATGAGGGTAAATTTTAACAATAAATAAGTAATAATAGAATTCTTTAAGCAATAAAGTATATAATCACAAGGAAAATGTGTCCACAAGCATCTAACTCATACCAGAACAAGGAGGCATTGCGCGTGCGTGTAGGTGTAAAAATATATATTCTCTTTCTCTTTTGTTGAAGAAGGATTCCAAGTTCCAACTCATTCACTGCTATGAGGAGTGTGACTTTAATGATTCTTTTTTTT
>NW_017984567.1:56274-73671 GCF_000340665.2 Cajanus cajan | reverse complement strand
TATATATATATAAGCTAGTTTTAATTTATAAATAAATTTATTTTAATTTATATATTTTTCAATTTTTTTCATATAAACATATTTGAAAAAGTTTATCTTCAACAAGCTTAATCTTGATCTAACTCTATTCTCTTGCTTTTATGGTGTGAGAAGACTGTGCCAGGTTATGATGTTGCTGGCATAGTAGTGAAAGTTGGAAGAGAAGTAAAGAAATTTAAGGTTGGGGATGAAGTGTATGGTGATATCAACGAGGCAGGGTTGGAGAACATTAAGATTCTTGGCACTTTGTCAGAGTATACTATTGCAGAAGAGAAACTATTGGCTCATAAACCATCCAATCTAAGCTTCATTGAAGCTGCTAGCATTCCTTTGGCACTTCAAACTGCTAACGAAGGTTTTGAGCATGCTCACTTTTCTGCTGGCCAATCTATCCTTGTTTTGGGTGGAGCTGGTGGAGTTGGAAACTATGTTATTCAGGTACATATATATACTAAAGGATTGTTGCAATTAATACATCTACAGACAATAATTTATACAATTTGTGCAGATTATTTTGTGAATATATTACTCTTTATTACATTATTTATTATATTTCAAGTTTCTCTTTCTCTATCTTAATTGTACAAATTGTTATATAAATTGTTGTGTGAGTATCTTAATTGTACACTGTCTTGTAAGATAATAATTAGAAAGAGAAAGCAAAACATATGATGTAAGAGTAGTGTAAAAAAATTAAATATCAAAAAAATATATTTTAATTTGTATTAAGAGTCACCTTCTCATTTTTTGGAAAGTTATACAGTGGTCATCATATGTGTTTGATATCTTCATGACTATATCCTTATTAAGTGCCTTAAAAGGTATAGAATTTTCTTTGACAAATTTTCTCTTCCTGCAAGAAAGAGGACACATGCACCTTCTTTTTTCTTTTCTTGTTCTTCTTTTCTCTTTTATTGGCATATATATGATGGAGAGAACCTAGTAATTACTGCTATGTCTATGTTTGGTGCAGCTTGCCAAACAAGTTTATAAAGCATCTAAGATAGCAGCAACTGCTAGCACCGGGAAGCTCAAACTTTTAAGGGAGTTGGGAGTTGACTTGCCTATTGATTACACAAAGGAAAACTTTGAAGATCTTCCACAAAAATATGATCTAGTGTATGATGCAGTAGGTCAGACCTATGAACCTATATCTCTGCATTTGATTTTAGATTACTTTGCATAAATTTATTTAATTATAAGTATTTTTTTAAAAATTATAAACTAAAACTAACTTATACATAAATATAAATTAAAAACATTTTTCAGATAACTTAATATAGAAGACTTTCTACATCTGATCTAATGTATAAATTAATTTTAGAATTGAAAGAATATTTTTTTAATTTTAAGAAATGATCATAGTAACATTTTCTTATTAATATTTTTTTTTATTATTGATTGAAAATTATAATTTTGACTGTTCATATCATAAAATTATTAGAAGAATGATTCGTTAAATAAGATACTAGATCTACAAAATTTGTTATTTTTAATAAATTTCATGTAATGATAAAAATGTTAAAAAGAGAGTGTTAGGTACCTTATGATACTAAAACTGAACATTAATTTGTTTCTCATGATACACAAAATATCGCATGTTTACCAAAAATTAACATTGATTTGTAGGGCAAACTGATAGAGCACTGAAGGCCATAAAGGAAGGTGGGAAAGTTGTGACAATAGCACCACATGCCCAACTTCCACAAGCTATTTTCTTCATCATCACATCCAAGGGATCTACCTTAGACAACTTGAGACCTTACTTTGAGAGTGGTCAATTGAAGCCAATTCTCGATCCAAAGACTCCAGTACCATTTTCTAATGTCATTGAAGCCATTTCCTACTTAGAAACTTCAAGAGCCACAGGAAAAGTGGTCATTTATCCCATACCCTAACCATACTATTAACTCACATGATGATATAATGATATTTGATGATGAACCTTTTAACTAAAGTGTGTACTTTTATGATAAATAATTAAGGTCAATATGCTTCTTGTTTATGTAACAAAGCTGCTACCTTGCTGCTGAATATAAAGATTGGTAATGGACCATTAAGTATATGAATGGATCAACTGGTGTGTATTTGTTTCAGCATTATCAATAGTCTTAACTCTCAAATTTAAGTTATAGGTAGTTGTATTAAATATTCACATAGAAAAAGAACTTAATTATTTGTAATAGTCTTACTCGATTCGAATAAGATTGTTTATGATAGAGGATATCCGTGTAGTTTATACCAAAATAAATAAATAAGATTGGTACCGGATGTATATATGATAATCTGAATCCATGATCTATTATATGTTCATGCTGTTGAAATTGTAGGTTGAAGTGGACAAGAACTCTTTTTCTCACAAAGTGTTCAATTCTCATTTGTCTTGAATTGTATCATCTCAATCTTTAGCAAAATAACTCCATCTCAAGGCCTGTTATAACGGAAGCCCAATTAAAACTATTCCAAGCAAAACAAATGGAAAAAGGACCAGAAATGACAGGCAGAACTGCAGAAGTTTCTAGGCCTAAGGGATTAAATGGACCTAGTTGGGCCATAAGGCCCATGACGTTGAAAAATGTAAGTTTTGGAAGGTTAAAAATTTTAACACTTCCGAAATTTAAGAGATAGAACTATGGGTGGCAAAACGGGTCAGTCCGCCCTGTTTTGGCCCGTCCCGCCAATGGCCCGCCAAAAATGGGCCGGGTCGGGCTGGCCCGCCAATGAAAAATGGGCTGAAAATGCTGGCTCCCTGTAGCTGCAACTTCATGCGTTTGCCATGCTATTTGGCTACGCAACCTATTGAAGGAGTTAAGCTTGCCACAAGTGGAGCCAACAAAGATTTACGTGGACAACAAGTCGGCAATAGCATTAGCAAAAAACCCAGTCTTCCATGATCGAAGTAAGCACATCCACACCTGTTACCATTACATTAGAGAATGCATCAACAACAAGGATGTGCAAATGGAATATGTGAAGACGCATGATCAGGTAGCAGATATCTTCACCAAACCGCTGAAGAAAGAAGTCTTTATGAAGTTGAGAAGTTTGCTTGGAGTACAAAATCAAGTTTAAGAGGGGGTGTTGGAATATAAATTGATTTTGTATGTTGGGCTTAAAAGATAAAAGCCCAATATTAGCAAAGGCCCAAATAGAATTCTAGAAAATCCTATCTAAAAGATTCTAGAATGATGTACAAAATATTTATAGATGTTTATCCATAAGATGTTTCTAGATAAGTTTAGAAAAGTTTAGAATTATAGGAATGTTTTAGAAAGTTCTAGAGAATGAATTATAGCCCTTAGATGAATGTTGTGGTGGCAAGATCCTAACCATTGGTTAAGGAGGTGCCACTAGTATAAATAGGGGATGGTTGTATCATTTGGATGTAAGCCAAAAAGTTTAGAAGCATTCAATACAACAAGTCTTTCTTTTTCTCAAAATCTTCCAACCTCTCCCAATCTTAAACACTTCCTTTTAGCCTTTAAAGTTTCTTCCCAACACTTTCATGTAACTATAACCTTGTATGCATGTCCAAATACACACACGCACTTGAAGATAAACACATGACTCACAGGTGCGACATAGGTTCCGTTATAAAATATAAATATAGTGAAAACAGTCAAAACATTAATGCATGAATCATACTGACTAAAAGGTTGGTGCAATACTGTCAACTTCCTGGTGAACGCAATATGTTAATTTTCCCTCTTGGCCTATCATTAATATGATTACTTGCAAAATACAAAAGCTAACATCTGTAGGCCAATATGTTTAATGAAATTCAAGCTCAATAATATATCACTGTATAACTAGCAGAAAGATAACCAAAGTTCAACATATGCATCATAAAAAACCAAACGAATAAAAAAAATTTTATAAAACCCAGTGCTGATGATGTAGTAATTTTAATGAAGAAAAAAATTGACAAGTAGAGAAATATTTCTAATGGAATCAAATGTGTAGCTCTTACGCTGTGGTTCATACTGCACCCCAGCAGTCACCCTTCCCATCTTGCTTACCAGCCGTGCACTTTTCGGTAATTCATCTCTCACTGTAAGATATGGCAATTACATAGCAAAGTTTGTTTTCATTATTTCTCCAAACGGATCATAAATAAATACTTAAAAAAATCTATAATGAAATGTAAAATTTAGAGATCATGGACAAAACAATTATAATCTCTAACTTTAAACATTGGATGCAAAAGCATCAGTTATGTATAAATCTCTTATATTCTTTACACAGAGAACTATATATCTGCAATTTTAATAAAGAAATATTTAATTTATATAATAAGTAAGGTAAATGCTAACTAATGTCTTTAGAGTATGTTTGATGCATACTAAGGTAGAGTATACAAGAAGAATAACACAGGACAAAGCATAAGTTAACAACTTTTGACTTTGTACATTGTTTAGTAAATAATGGATAGCACAAGCAACATAATGTCAAATTTATTGCAGTATCCTGTTTAATATTAAGGTTTAATACATCTGTTGTTATGATTTTTTTGGGTTTTTTCAAATAGATCTCTAAATTATAAAATTTGTAATTGAGTCCTTAATTTTTTCAAATGTTTGTAATCAGGTCCATGGGACAAATGTTACAAACCGCTAACTTTGCCTAGAGACTTGATTATAAAAATTGAAAAAGAGAAGGGATATAGTTAAAAAAAATTATTTGTTAAAATGTTTTTTATTGTGAAATGAAAAATACTATTTTCTAAAATAATTACGTATAGAAAACAAAAGTTATAACTCCTTTTAAAGAATTAGAGAGGTCAAATTTAGTCTAACCCAATAATTTGATGAGTCAAGTCAAACTAGGTCGCTTAGCAAAAAAAAAAAAAAAAGTCAAACTAGGTTGAACTCTTTATTTTGAATCTTGAAAAGAGTAAGGCCAATTTAGTCTAAACTAGATGGGTCAAACAGGAAAAGCCAGGTCATGAAAAAGTTGGTTGAAAAGTTACTAGCTTATTTAACTGATTTTTTTCTTATAAAATATATAATTTGGCCGCTAATATTAATTATCTTAATGAATTCTTATTAATTACAACAACATGATGATAGCGGTGACAATATTGGTGACAACAACAATGGTGGTGATGCAGCAAAAGTTATGAAGGTGGTGATGATTTTGTCTTGTGTATTTTATACTTGGAATAAAATTTGTCTCATGATTTATTGAATAAAAAAGTTTTTGTTTCATCCTTTTTAGTGTAATTTGTCCTCTCCAATAAATTTTTTTGTAAATCAAACTTGGAACAACATAATTTTTAGTAAATCAAATGGGCCCTCAGAAGACTAGTTAAGGATATCATTCATAACCATGATTTTCAATACATCCTCAATATGATTTCCAATAAAAGCTTTTATTCTTTAAAAAATGTCTTTAGAGTTTTGGTTAACAAGACCCTAACTTTTTTAAAAGTTCTAGGATGATAATTTTTTTAAAAATAAAAATTGAAAACTCAAAAAAAAAATTAATATTGTTCTTAAAAGCTAAAAAGGGTAGCTTATTAAAAAATCAAACAATTAAATCATAAAATCACTTTTATTCAAAACTTATTCAAACACATCCTAAATATGCTTATTGGCATAAATGGGGAACATACCAGCAAAAGGACTAAATGTGACTCCAAAGGATAGATTTTCAGAACCATATCTCAACCCCATGTGGCCATAATGTTCAGACGATTGCCTGTAATTGATTAACTTTGTCAACACTGTATATATAATCCGTGGATCGTGGGTAAACTACAATAAGAACCTAACACATGCATCTTCCCCCATATCATCAAACAAACCCACCTTTTCAACAGCAAAGGGAACACTCCAAAAGCCCCAAATCCATACTTGGGATGGTAAGTGCATGATCTCATCTGTAAAATCCTGAATAGACAGACCACGCAGAATATTCATAAAATCAAATAGATCCATTGTTTAGTTTGATTCAAGGACGTAAAGGAAAGAGAATGGACGGTAAATTTATTTAAAAGAAAAGATTTAAGAGAGCTATACAGAACAAGGATGCAAGTATCACCCTCTATTCTCTATTACCAGGTAGATCTCATGTAAGACATTTTTTAGGGGACACACATGCCATTAACATAATGATATATAGAGGCAGTATTGAAATGAGAATGTTACCAGCATTTTTGCACTTAGTATACTAGTATTTATAACAACAACAAAAAATAAATTAAGGAATGAATAATGAAACCATAAAACTCAGTTGTAGTTCTTTAACTCAGATGTAGTTCTTTGAGTGCTATTGCTATTTTTCTCCGATTAAAAAGAATTTCATTGAATAAGTTCCCAAAGTCAATTTCGAATTTTTAATCGGAGTAACACCAAAAGCAAGGAACCACATCTAAGTATTGTCCTTCCTCTCTAAATTTAAAATGAAAAACAACACTCTCTTCATTTTCCCAAACACAAACATTCCTCTCAGGTAACAGGGACTTACGGATCAGAAGAGGATACAGAAATGTCGATAAACGAATGAGGATCCTTAGCATCACTGCACACCGAAAAAAAAAAAAACACAAAAAACAACAATTTTATTTTTAGAATAGAAACTCTCAAAAAAATATTTCTAAACTTTATCTAAATAAGAGTTTGTTTGAATTAACTAGTAGAACTTTTTTAGAATATGTTTAATAAATTTTTCAAAAATACTTTTAAAAAAATATACAAAAATAAATCCATAAGATCATTTGTAAAAGTTGTCTAGCATCACTGCACAACCATAAAAAAACCAATATATATAGAAACTTTCAAAAAAAAAATTTAAAATTTTATCTAAATAAAAGTCAGTTTAAATAAACTAGTCTAACTTTTGAGAACTTTTTAGAATATATTTGAATAAACTTTTTAAAGATACTTTTAAAAAAATATATAAAAAATTCAAAAGAAAATTTGTAAAAGCTGTCTATTAATAGCTTATACAACATCTTAGTTTAAATTGTGTATTTATTTTCATTAATTAAATATAATACTTTCTTATCAAGTGATCCTTGCTCCATGCTCAAAGTCAAATCAAATTCCAATCCTTTTGATAAGGAATTTTGATGAATTTTTTTTTAATTCTAAAATATACTTACTAAAAAAAACCTTTATTTTCTCCACAAAAAAAATGAACTTTTATCTAAAGAGACTCCATCAAGGTTTTGAAATAGAACAAAACCTTTGCCGGCCAAATAGCGCATTTCCCGTAACACTTTCTTCGGCCTTATGATCAAGAGGACCTGAAACCTAAACACATTACAAAATTCATAAACACTTTTGTTTTTATTTTTTCAGTTTCCGTATGACACAAGTTTCAAAAGGAGAAGAAATGAGAAGATACAGTTGCAATAATGAGATCGAAGCGAGGATCGTCGATTGGCTTGAGCATGACTCTGGTGAAGTGTGTGGCCTGCTCGAAGTAGTCTTGGAAGAGGGAGGTGAGTGCGAGCTTGGCGAAAACGACGTCGTAGGAGGAGTGGAGCATGCGGTTGCGCATGGCGAGCGGAGGGAAGTCGAAGAGCGGCGGCACCTGCACCACCTTTGCTGGTTCTCTGCTCCAGAACATGGTTGTTGGTGTTCTAGGGTTTCAGTTGGTGTGTGGAGTCAAAGAAAATGAGAAATCTCAACAACTACAAAAGAAGGTTCTGCAACACTCCCACTATAAATGGTTGCTCTCCCGCGCCATTCTCATGCAGTTACAAACTTACGATCCCATCTCATAGTACATTTACCGCATTACCCCTATAATTGTTTTTAGTTTTTTTTTTTTGTAATGGGCAGATACCAGGTGAACTGGGATGGACTTTGGAACGGGCTGGTTGGCCCATTTAGAGATGACTGGACTCAATTCAGTAGTCCAATCTGACTTGTCTTAATTTAATTCCTAGAATATTATATTTATTCAGATTTAAGGACAGATTAAAATTTAAAACATTAACATCTTTTATTTATATTTTTATATTAATGTCAAATTTTTTTAGAAAAATAAATATTATTTAATTTATATGCTATCATTATAACGATGAGACAAATTATTTTTAAAATCTCAATATATTAAAGAACTTATGTTACTTATATTTTGAGTTAATATAATTTTTTCTTAAATAAGTTTAGTTATAATTCAATTAAAAGATTATCATATTCATTCGAGTGCAGAGTTTAAAATTTGACCCAATCAAAAATTAAAATGTATTAGAGTTAAACATAATCTAACCCAACTCATAATTGATTTAAGTAAGTCAAAAAGGATACAAAAGATTAAATTGATTTAAATTTACAAAATAAATAATTAAAATAAATATTTTAAAAGATAAAGGATTAAAATAAGTTTAAAAAATAAGATAAAGAACTAAAAGTATAATTTAGTCTATTTAGTTTAATGTGATTTATCAAATATCATTTCTATTTTTTTATTAACTATGAAATTATTAATTAAAGTTTTATAATTAAGCATTTTTTTAATACTTTAGTGACGATATATAGAAACATATTTATTTAATTTATCTTTCAATTTTATCTTTTTTATCATCTAAATTGCATATTTACTCTCTCTGTTTTTATCGATATGTAATTTTGATTCCTCTATTTTAAAATAGAGATATTTAGTTTCTTATTTTTTTGAAAAATATGAAATTTTGATCCTTCATCAATTTGATGTTCGTGTAACATTATATTTTATCTCTATCACCACTTAAGGAATATGATATTTAATGATGCAATATATATAGATAAAATTAAGAATAACATATAATTTTTTTTTTGTATGTATCTATTTTTACAAGTAATTTATATTTATTTTATTAATAAAAATCTTATTTGTATATATTTTTTAATTTTTTTATTTCTAAATGTTATATTACTAAATATTATATTAATTATGAGTAAACATCAAAATTTAAAGATTAGTAGATATCAATTTGATAAAAGAACTAAAATTTTGTATTTTTAAAATTAAAAAAAAAACTAAATATTTCTATTTTAAAATAGAGTACGAAAATTATAGATTAATAAAAATAGAGAGAGTAAAGTACAATTTAAATTGTCTAATTCTCTATGATTAAGTAAGATCATTAGTTTATTTAATAACATTAACTTTGTTTTTTTTAAGTTACTCGTAAATACTGTACTTTATCAATTACTATTTAACTTATCAATTATATATTGATTTGTAAAAATTGACTTTAATTAAAAGTATTTCTTTAACATGATAATTAATATAAAAAAATATTTTAATTGATTCTTATAATAAAAAAATATCAAATAATATTTTTAATTTAAGTTTTATATAATCAAATTAATGGAGTAATTAGTAATAAATGAAATTTGAATAACTCTTTTATCATCAAAATTTGAATAATTTTACTTTTAAAAGGTACTACATTAACAAAAATATGTATAAATATTATATTTTAGAAAGTACCAACAAAATAATCATGATAAGCAATGTTATATATGGTTATTGTTACGACAGTTATGTGTTATATTCATGTCACTTTGTAAGTCGTGTGATCCCGTGACTTGTACTCACAAGTGGGAAGGCATGTATGACACAAATTAAATACGTAAGCAATACTCACAAGTATATGTGAGGACTTTTCTTTTTTGATAAAAGCATGTGAGAACTTTACCTATAAGGGTACTCAACATGGTGATGATTCTTGGAAGACCACAAAACAAAGAGAAAGAAAATAGAACACTAGCGATGGCAACGGGGCACGTTGGGTATGAGTTTCATGATATTCGTTTCTGTTCTCGCGAGTCAAACTTATCTCTGTCTCTATCCTCGTACTTATCGGGTATGTGATTTTTATCCACATTCTCGTTCCCGTCGAGTATCGAGTATACCCTGCCCGTACCCGTACTCGTTAATTTTTTTATTTTTTATTTTTTTGTAAAAAAATGATATTTTTAAATTATTTTTTATTATAATTATAATTAAGTTATTTCTCTATCTCATATTATAATAAATAATCAGTACGGGACGGGTAAGTACATACCTGTACCTGTACCCGTACCCGATTTAGTATATCGAGTTTTATCCATACTCGTATCCGTACCCGGTCAAACCAAGTATTCCTCGTCAAAATCGAGACGGGTTCGAGTATTATTTGCAAATACGAGGTATATTTGCCATCCCTGTAAACCACTACTTATATTAGTAAAATTTACCAATTTTGTGCCTCATTTACCAATAATTCAAGGGTTTGTTTTGTTTTAAAAATGATTTTATACCTGCTCATAATTACAAAATATCATATTATTTTACTTCATTATATGATCTCAATAATTTGTATAGACAATGATGAGAATGTAAAAGTGCTATTTTTACCGTTTCACGTTCAAATATTTTAAAATAATCAAGGAATACAACGACAATAAAAAGATTAAAAAAATAATACAATGTTGATATAATATTCAATAATAAACTATTACTTTATATTTATATATATATATATATATAATTTATAGACTTTTATAATAATTATTTTTAAGAATGAATTGTCATTTATATTTATAAAAGAATATTTTTTTAGTGAATCATTATATTTGTCAAATATTTAAAATATATTTTTATTTCATTTAAATAATTATCTATAATTATCTAATATCTTATGTTTTTGCAAAGATACGAAGTATCTTAACTTTTTTAATAAATTGATAAAGTAAAAGTTTTACTTTAAAAAAAGATAAACCTTAAAAAACACTAATGCATTTTTTTTATCAACAATATATTTTATTTTTCCTTTCAGCTATAAATTGCACGAAATTATTTATATAATTTTATTAACATTGTCCCATAATTTACATGAAAAAGAAATATGTTTAGGGTGAGAGTGAACTTGGGACAGATGAATCATTAATTAGTCGTGCGAGTGTTAGTTTGAAAGCACGATTAGTATGGGATCTCATGATTTCTATTTTATTTATTTATTTTTAAAATTAAAAATTAAAACAATGGGTTAACATTTAACCTCACCTAAAAACAATAGAAATAAAGGTTCACACATGTATGATGTATATCCCATAAAAAAATGGATACATACAGAAATAAAGGTTCACAAATCTATTTTATATCGAAGATCTTTTGTTAAGATATGTTAACTTCTTAGATACTTATTCCGTTTAAATTTTTTATACACATTAAAGATAATAATAAATATATATTTTTTAATATATTTTATTAAAATAATTTAATCTCTCAATAAATATATTATTCAATTGTGATGATTGAATAATTTTTAAAAAGGTAAATTAAGAGAAAAAATTAATTATATCGTATTAAAAAATGAGAATAGTATTCTTTTTAAGACACTTTTTAATTATTAAAATTGCAGTCATCGTAAGATGGATGAAGTAATTTTATTTTGTATCTTTTGAAATCATTCCCTCTCAACTGAAAAATATTTTTAAAATAAAAAATGTAACTTATTTTAAAATAAATAAATAAATGTTCAACTATAAATTTCTAAATTGAATTATATGAATATTAGAATATGAATATTAAACAATTATTTAAGTTTCTATGCTTAGACTGTGTTAGAAAAACCGTTCTTAGTGATACAAAATCAAATTGATGAATAATTTTTTTTTTATCGTTTTTGGTTGATTGTATATAATTGTGTGTATCTCAACATGTATAATTTTTATGGGATTTGATGTGTGTAAGGTTGAGAATGAATCAAATTAATTTGAAAATAATTTAAAATTTGATTAGATAATGAATTTATTAAATTTAATTTATGTTAAGTCGAAAGATAATTTTAGATTTTTTAAGATTTAAAATTTTAATATTAATAAATGAAACATTTTTAAAAGAAATGTCTTCAAAATGTTTATCAGACGAAGTATAAAACATAAATTATCTATAAGATGATGTGTATCAGAATCTATCTCTTATATATTAAATATTCGTTATTTATCGAGATTAATGATAAAATTTATTTAAATGTTTTATTCCTTAACAAATTAAACTAAAAAGTCATTTTGGAACTTACAAATTTGTTAAAGATAACAAAATCATGTTTTCCATCAAAGACAAGGATAAAAATCCTTGAAATCATGAAGAAAAATTAATAAAGGCGCTATTTGTTGCTCTATGCAAACATTATTTCTACAAGTTCTGTTTAGTATAAAAAGATGATAAGTAACTTCCTTAGTTTGATAAGAGATACTATTTGATGAAATATATTTAATGTTTACATTAAACGAGTGAATGGTTAACTCTCATTATAAGGAAAGATGTTGAAGATAGACAAAACAAATTTGTAAGTTGGACTCAAAGTGTTACAACAATTATCTTCTCCAAAACTACTATATAAAAAGATTCGAAACTCAAAAAAAAGAAAATTAAAAATACACATGTACAAAAATATACATGAAGCATAGTTTATAAATTATACTTGTGTATAAACTTTATTCTTTTTTGTAAAAATCTTAGTGTACTATATTGATTGTATAACATAAGACAAAAACAACATCTTTGTAATCTATATAACTATTATTATAATGTTAAGCCTAGAGAAACTTGCATGTATAGCAATACTTAGTTGAGCCCAGAAGAACTTGTTTGAAAAAAATACTTGTTAAATTTGGAGAGATTTGTTATGAAAATAATACTTTAATAGTTGTTTGAAGAGACAAGTCAAAAAATATTTAGAATTGAGTCAAGAGTGGCTTGTTGAGCTAAATATTGAGCTTGATAAATAAATGACTCGAACTTAAGTTACATATAGTTCAACTTGTTTGATTCATGAATTAGCTCGATATGTAAATATATAATTTATATAATTAACTTTTTATTTAATGTTAGCCTATTAAAATTTGAAAGAACCCTCAAAACTTAATTATAAGTTAATAAAAATGAAAGAATTGAACACTTTAGAATTTCATAATTATTGATTCTGTTTTCTATTATTTTATGTAAGGTGGAGTAACTTGTATTTATTCAAACTTTAATTATAAGTATGTTTTTTTTTTAAGTCATACATTGTAACCTTGCAAAACTAATAGAATAATTATATTTTGTCTTCTAAAAAAATAAGCAATCTTTTAATCTAAAGTACATTATTAAATTAAAAATTTGAAATTATAAGATTAAAAAGAAATTACTCTTGATTCATGTGATTCGAGCTAACGAGTTAGAGTTGAGTCGGCTTCGAGTCAGAAAAATAAATTCATGTCAAAGTCGAGTCAAACTACGAGTTAGACCAAAATATTATTGAGTTGAGCTAAACTCGACCCGTCTTAGTTCGACTCATTTTCAACCCTAAATGTGTGTATAAATAATGGTGACTTTTAGGAGATATATAAAAACTCTTGTACTATTTTTAAATGTAGATCATGGAAATTATATAAATATGTGTGTATAAATAATGGTGGCTCTTTTAGGAGATGAGAAACTCCCATACTATTTTAAAATGTAGATTATGAAACTTATATAAATATGAACATCGTTTACACACACTTACACACACATATATATTCTTTAATAATTTTACTTTTAACGATGTTAGACTTAAATTTGTCTCGACGCATCATAAATTTGTAAATTTTCAACTATAAAGCAAACAAGTCGTTCGATCAATCTTCAATAAAACGATCAAGCAATAAATTAAATTAATTTTAGGTTTAAATATATTTTTAGTCCTTCAAATTTGAGATACATTTATTTTTATTCTTATAAATTTAAAATCGATCTTTATAGTCCATATAATTTAAAAAAAATTATTTTAATTTTTATATTCAAATTTTGTTGAAAAATTTGTTAAATAATGTCACATAATATTTATATGTTGAAGTTCCTATTAATAATAACATCCATTAAACTTGGTTGATGATGCATAAATATTTCAATCTGTTACTTTTAGATATATTATTGATGATCTGAGAGATTAAAATAATTTTTTAAAAATTATAAAAATTTAAAATAACACATTTGAATTTAAAAAGCCAAAACAAAATTTACTCTAAATTTAAAAAACAAAAAATATATTTCACACTTAATTTTAAAATTCAACTAATGCATGCTGCCCACTTTATTCTATATCCATTGAAAACATAGGTTAAATAGAAGTGTTGCATGGAATAGTGGTGAAGGTTCCAAGAAAAATGGTGGCCAATAAGTTGCCAAGTTCAATTTGTCTTTTTGTTTTAGAGACCTTTTTTAATGTACGGTCAGTTTTTCACTTGCAAGTCTCATCTGACACAAGAAAAAGAGCATTCTTTCATTATCGAATCGATTCGCAATTTCCTACGTTGCCATCTCTAATTGGTGTAACGCTAGTGGACGCTTTCTATCAAAAGCGTTACGCTATGCCCCTTCCCAAATTCAATAATCAACTAAATATTAAAATATTTTTTATTTAATAATACTGCTTTTAGCATTAATATTATTAAATAAACTAGTTTATATATAATTAAAATACTTATTTTGAAACTATTAGAATCAGCTTAATAATAAAAATTTAAATAATATTTATACAATTTTAAATTTAAATCTTAGTGTTATTCTTATAATTTTGATGGATAAAAAAACTATTTTAAACATTATTTTTTAAAAAAATTATTCTTCAACTAAGAAAAAAAACTATTTTAAACACAATTTAAAAAAAAATTATTCTTCAAATAAGAAAATTTTTAGCTAATTTTTTTGACAAAATTAATTATAGACATTATTTTATAAAGTTTTAAATTAAATTTAAATATTTTAAATTTTTTTAACAATTAAAAATAACTTCATATTACAATTAAAATATTTATTATAATTCTAAAATATAAATTTTATTTTCAAATTTTTTACATGTTATGGATTTTAATTATATGTAATTTAAATATTCAAAATATTTTATTATTATAAATTATAACTATATAAAATTAATATTTATCTTATATATTACAAGTGCTAAAATACTAATTTATTAAAATTTTAAAAAATATGAACCTCTTATCTCATTTATTTATTTAAGAATCGTCGCTCATAATTTTTAATATGCTAAATACGATTTATTTATATTCAATTGGACATCAAATTTGCTTATATTTGATTGAAAAAACTTTTAATCTGTTTTCTAATGTCTTTATTACTTACTTTTTATTTCATGAATATGATTTTAAGAAAATTAACTTGCAAAAATATATTTTTATTAAACCAAAAATCTCAATTTTCAATACCGTAAATGTATTCTTAATAAACCAAGAATCTCAATTTTGAATATCCTTTTTGCTGGGAAGCTTACTCTTGTAATTGTTGTGATATTCCGTTTTTCATGTTTTTTTTTTTAAGTTTTGTTATTGATTTTGATATAATTTTTCTATTGTTCTATTTTTTTTTATTATATATTATTTTTTATTATGCCGTAAATAATTGATAGATTTTAAAGTATCAACCTTGTTAGGATGATTGATAGATTTTAAAGTATCAACCTTGTTAGGATGTTAAATAACTTTAAATTAAAAAATATTATAAATATATTATATATTTTTAAAGAGAATTTTAATATTTATAATAATAATATATTATTATTATTATATCCAAATTTAACTTTCAACAAACTTGTATTCCTAATCCAATCAATGAAAAACAAAGTCATATTTTAAAAAACTTAGGATTTGTTCTAACTTTAGATTCTCGGATCCAACTTATCTAAATTTTTGTGTATGTAAAAAAAATTTGTCTCCTATTAAATATATATGATCTCTAAAAAAAATTAAAATATAATGTAAAACTTTATTCCTTTTATTCTTAATGTAAACACTTTTAAAATTAAAAAAAAATGCACATATGCATGCAAATATGTTTCAGCGGATTGAAATCCAACTTTGATTAAAAATCAATTGTGATTAAAAAATTATTACTATATTTTTAAAAAAAGAATTATGAAAATCAGTACAATTACACAAAGTCAATAAATTAGTAATAATTATTATTTTTGTTGTGGCAACAGGACTCATGTTACTGTCGTAGTACAGAGAAACAAAGTGTTGGTGAAAGATGAGAAGGGAAGACCCATTTTATGTATTACCCTTACGTAAGGAGCGTATATCGTAGTTGTTTGTAGGAATATTTTGGGTTTTTGCATATTCATTTTCTGCGAAGCAACGCCACCCCGATTGTATTGTATTTGTATACGTTCCTTGTTTTCTTCGTGTCCAAGCCCTGAAACAAGCACACCAAGGTACTCTTCCCATGTCTCTACATTTACCATTTCTTTCTTCAATTTCGCTATCATCACGAAAACGTTCACGCTTGCTGCTCCGTCATCTTTGGTTTTCACTTTTCAACGTTCTTGCAAAACTGTCTTCTTCTCTTGTGGTAAAAAAAAAAAACAGTTTCTTGTTCGTGTTCATGTGTTGCGTGTGTGTGTGTTCTTTGGTTTGGGTCTTTTATTTTTTATTTATTATTATTTTTTTCATCTACTTCCAACCCATTTCTCTCCTCTAGCCTCTCTCTCCAACTTTGCTTGAATTTTTTTATTTTTTATTTTTTTTTTTGTTTCTGAAAACTGAGTAGTACTTAGCAGTAGCAGTCCCGGTGAGGTAAAAAATTGATTTTTCTTACTCTGTTGGATATGTTGTATCATATTTCCTTTTTCCCTTGACCTCCTACATGTATCATATTTTTAGTTCTGTTTTTTAGTAAATTTCGTGTATTTTAAATTATTTTTATTCTGTTGGATGCTCATTTTATATTTTACATTGTTCTTTTAGTGAAAAAAAGGGGATTTGTTGTATTATATTAGTTTGTTTTGGTGAGTTTGCATGTATTAATTACGCTTAGCATATTTTTGTTGGAGTCAGATGGCACATGTCTTTTACATGAGATAGTCCTGTTTGAGCCGGCCAGGACCACTGTAAGCAGAGATGTTTTACCGACAAGTTTAGAATTTGGTTCAAGTAGGATTGCTTTCTGCGGAAAATACATGTGATCTTCACAGTTTGAACGAGATTGTTTTGTGTGGAGGATACATGTGATCTTGTACCAAAAAACATAATGCTAAGCTTGGAATTTGGTTCTGCATAGTTCATGTTGTTGATAAATATTTCCAGATTATAGGCCTGTTTAGTGTTTAGTGTTTACATTGATTTATAATGTTAAAGACGGTTGTGTCTTGTGCCCTTGTTGACTTCGTTATATCGCTGTTTCTTTACCTGGTGTTGCAATGTTGCTACTGTTTTCATTTGATTGCATTTTCCTCTCAATGGAAACTGTTCATTTTTCGACTAATTGTGGCAGCAAATGTGTAAAACGCCTAATGAAGTGAAGGCTTCTTCTTGTTTGAAGGTTTTCTTTAATTTAATGTCTTTCTGCTTTTCGTACAGTGACATTGAAATGGAAAATTGTATTCCTGCT
>NW_017984567.1:18902-35327 GCF_000340665.2 Cajanus cajan | reverse complement strand
GAATATATAAATTATACTTAAAAAATTTATAAATAAATATTTTTAAACATATAAATTATATTTTAGATTAATAATAAATAATTTAAATTGTAGAACATCATTATAGATAAGAAGTTAAAAAAAATTAAAGATCTTCTCATAAAAAAAGTACTTAAAAATATATTTAGTAAAAATAGAGATTTGTGTTTAATATATAAGGGTTGATTTGTTTTAAAAAAAATATTTAAAAAAATAAAAAATGTTTTTTTATTGATAGTCAAAATATATTTTTTTAATTATAAGAATTGTAATGATGACAATGAAACTCAAACTTAAAATCCTGTATTATATCATTTAAACTTATTTTAAAAATCCTAAACTTAAAAATTAATGCACTTATTTTAAAAATATCTCTGTATTTGATAACAATTTGAGTGTTTGAAAAATGATGTGTGCTATACCATGCTTAAGGAAGAATTTATCCTAAATAAGAAATGAAAGTAACTAAAAAGAGCTCTTCATTAAAAGCTTTGCACAATGCTCATTAATTATTGAAGTCATAGGTCCAAGTCATACACTCAAATAGGAGTTGAGCGATCATCTCCAAAATGTACGTATGAATGAGTAATTAACCACCTAATTCACTATTTACTACAGTTAACTACAAGCTCCCTTTTATCTTTTTCCAAACCACACATAGCATGTCTCAATTATCAAAGGGCACTAGTAATCAATTTATTATTTCATCATGTTAATTAATTAGTTAGGAGGGGGTGGAATGATTCCATGCAGAGTCAAAGGAACCAAATCTAGACAAATAAAATCATTAGCACTGTTGGGGAAACAAGAAACTTTGTGACCCATGGGCAAAATACATAAAATTAGGGTTTGTTTGATTCTCTTATATATCATTTCTTTTTGTTTTAAAAATTGTTTTATAAAATAGTTCTATGCCATTTAACAGTCAATTTTTTTCATTCAAAATCATTTTCATAACACGTTTTAAATATGAAAATGAAATTTAAAAAACAACTGAGAGACGTTTTCCCATCATTACCATCTTCTTCTTTTGGTTCAAGTGCTTCAAAAAGACAAACTTTTAGCAAATAGAAATGTATTTAAAGATCAAACACTTCTAAATGTGTTTAAGAAACAAACAAAATGTTATATATATAAAATCTATTATTAAAAACAACAAACAAACAAACAAAGCCTTATATTTATCTTTTTCTCCACACCCACATACACACATATTTATTCACACACTGATTCAGTGGTTAGGACTAATTAGTAGATAAGAATGATCACACGCTAATTATTAATTAACAAAGAACTTAAAGTGGCCCCTAGGCCCCATTGAGTTTAGGGCACACATATATGAATGTTAATTGAAGTTAAATAAAGACAACGAAAACACCACCATACTTGAAAGGAATCTTGGGATGCTTTCTTTATTATTTATTCAATAGTATTGTATTTCTTAACGAGTTGTGATCTTAAAGAAATAAAAACAAGGTTATATATGAAGAAGCAGACACTATGGTCTTATATATTTCTGGTGATGTATAATTTTTCATAGGGAAGTAGACGTACGATCCACCAATTCCATGATAGGGAATCTTAAAAATGATACACCAACGAACAATTTCATTATTTTTTGTGTGCATATTTACCTAAAATTTCTTCTCTATTTAATGGGATGTTTCCTCCATAACCACTACTCCACTAGCAAACAACAGTACCCTTACCTACTATACATAGGACGTAAATTTTTGTAAAAGAAACTGATCAAGCTCTATTCAAAAAAAGTACGAGTAAGATATCTTTATATATTATTTATCTTTTTAGGGACACAAAACTTAAAGTGTATTATATACGGTTGAAAAAATATATATATACTTATTGCGTGAGGAATGTTAATGGCATTAATTATTTTTAACATTTTGTTTCAAAATTATTTATTATTGACTAGAATTTATTTGAAATCATAAATTTTTTAAATTTGTGTCTTATTTAATGAGTCTATATTAGTATAGAGATAGAATTGATTAAAATTATTGATTTTCAAGTAATAGTAAAGAAAATATTTGCAAAAGAGAGAGTTGATAATATCTTTCTTTATCTTATATTTTAAGAAAGTGGGTTATGAGTTTATATATTTAGCTTTTTAAGATTTCATATTGACTAATAATATGAACAATATAATGTATATAAGTAAAAAATAATTTAAATTTAACCGATTTTATAAGATTGGGTTAAACTCTTAATTTACTTTTTTAAAATCATATATATTATAGAATGTTCCATTGTTACGAATTTTGATAGGTTGTTAATCAGAAGGAACCCAAGAGCTAACTCTTATAAATGTTTTTTAAGAAAAAATTTAGAAGTAATGATCAGTCTAATTCAAAACAGATATAGAATCATTAGAATCGATTTAGTGATAAGAGATTGAACAATATAGCAAATTAGATTTAAATGTCTACTAAGACGTGTTTACATTTAATATATATTATTAATATAAAATAGTGTATTTTAGAGAACTTACCAAAAAGAGTTGTAGCTTGTGTTTGAAAAAGAGAAAAAAAAATGTAGAGAAATAAAGGAAAGAAAAGTGTGAAAAAGTGTAAGAAAATAGATTGAAAATAAATGTTGTTTGATAAAAGAAAAAAAAGGAAAAAATATAATGGAAGTTTATTTTTTTATAGATAATTTCTTTTAAAAATTATGAATATATAACACCGTATTTATCATTTTCAGATATCACCCATATATCATTCGACTTTAAAATAATAATAAAATATTACTTGATTTTAATTTTTTTAAAAAATTTTTACAATATTTCATTATAAATTATTGACAAGTGTAAAGATATTTCGAATAAATGCATTCGGATGACAGAGCATATAGAAATTCAACCACATGTATTTATCATTGCTAGTTATTATCACCTGTCCCAAAATTAATTTCACGTATTGACAATGCATCAATGTGATATTAAATAGGGACATCAACGATAATCAGTCAAACTTCAAAACTTGTCATAAGAAAATCAACGGTTCGATTTGTTCAACAAAAAAGTAATGACAATCAATTAATTTATTAGGTGATTTTGCTATTTAAATCAACAATTTAATTAAGAATGCGACTCAACGATGAATGATGGATGATATAGGTCGACATTATGGAGCGTTAAACTTCATATTTTATTGTCAATTTGCGTGCTCAACCACATTTAAATTTATCAAGTTAAAATTAACTTTTTTTTTTTTGTTCGTCACTGGAATCTCGCTACGTTGAAAGCACCTCAAAGGTGAGGTAACTGGTTTCAAGATTTAACGCGATTACATACACAAGGCAGGATTTGAACTCCTGACCTTACTTAAGCGTGGATCAATTCCTACCGCTGAACCACACGCCCGGGATCTCTTTTTGCATAAGAAATCTCTTTTTGCATCTTTTTTCAAAAACTATACACTCCGTGATTTTGGTTATTTTTCTAAATACTCCTATACACGTGTTCGAATATTTCAGAAATTAAATTTTGAAATGTGCAATTTTTTTATATAGAAATTTTATGATTTAATTCCTAGAAGCATATAAGAACAATTCTGGAATCTAAATTTTATTAGTCTTCTTACATCTTAAAATTAAATTTTGAGTAACCAAAAAAGATTTTTCTTTTCCATATTTGTAGAAACTTACTTTCAAAAGCGTAAAAAATTTCAACACTTCCAAAACTAAATTCGAGAAGCATGCAAAATTTTAATTCTTTCAAAAAATAAATTACCAAACCTTGTTTTATTTATTTTTTCGGCTTAAATATATTTTTAGTCCCTCAAATTTAGGGTAAATTTATTTTTGGTCCCTCAAATTTAAAATTGATGTTTTTAGTCTCTGTAATTTCAAAAAATCTTATTTTAGTCTTTATATTCAAATTTTGTTAAGAAATTAATCAAATATTATTACATAAAATCTACCTATTAGTGTCCATGTTAGTGAAAATATCACATTAAATTCAATTAATATTGCATAATCGTCTTAATTTGTTACTTTTAGATATGTTTGATCAAAGGGACTAAAATAAGATTTTTGAAAATTATAGGGACTAAAAATAACGATTTTAAATTTGAAAGACCAAAAATAAATTTATCTTAAATTTGAGGGATTCAAAACATATTTAAACCTAATTTTTTCTCGTATCCCACTCGTTCTATCTAGGGATGGAAAAATGGACCGTGCCCCGCGGGCCCGCCAATTTTTGGCAGGCTGGGCCCATCATTTTAGCCCGCCAACCCGCCAAGCCCGCCCCGCCAAGCCCGCCAACCCGGCGAGCCAAATAGCGGGCTGGCCCGTCCCAGCCTACCAACCCACATAGATGATTTAGTGATTGGGCTTTAGTATAAATAATAGGCTTTATATATATAAAAAAAAAAAATCAGGCCCAATAGGTAAAGAGATTAGTAGAGTCCGTTTCAGCCAAATTCCTAAATGCTAAATCAATTCCATTCCAGCCACCGAAGAGCACCTTCGCTTTCTGCTGGGCTTCGTCCAGAACAAGGAGGCATTGCGCGTGCGTGTAGGTGTAAAAATATATATTCTCTTTCTCTTTTGTTGAAGAAGGATTCCAAGTTCCAACTCATTCACTGCTATGAGGAGTGTGACTTTAATGATTCTTTTTTTTTTATAATTTTTTTCTATTTTTTTTATTTGAACATAAAATATATATTTTTTTCCATTTTTTTAAAATTATTTTTTGGGTACGCGGGCTGGCCCGCCGCCCCGCCAACCCATCGTTAGGCGGGGCGAGCCAGCATTTTCAGCCCATTTTTCATTGGCGGGCCAGCCCGACCCGGCCCATTTTTGGCGGGCCATTGGCGGGACGGGCCAAAACAGGGCGGACTGACCCGTTTTGCCACCCATAGTTCTATCTCTTAAATTTCGGAAGTGTTAAAATTTTTAACCTTCCAAAACTTACATTTTTCAACGTCATGGGCCTTATGGCCCAACTAGGTCCATTTAATCCCTTAGGCCTAGAAACTTCTGCAGTTCTGCCTGTCATTTCTGGTCCTTTTTCCATTTGTTTTGCTTGGAATAGTTTTAATTGGGCTTCCGTTATAACAGGCCTTGAGATGGAGTTATTTTGCTAAAGATTGAGATGATACAATTCAAGACAAATGAGAATTGAACACTTTGTGAGAAAAAGAGTTCTTGTCCACTTCAACCTACAATTTCAACAGCATGAACATATAATAGATCATGGATTCAGATTATCATATATACATCCGGTACCAATCTTATTTATTTATTTTGGTATAAACTACACGGATATCCTCTATCATAAACAATCTTATTCGAATCGAGTAAGACTATTACAAATAATTAAGTTCTTTTTCTATGTGAATATTTAATACAACTACCTATAACTTAAATTTGAGAGTTAAGACTATTGATAATGCTGAAACAAATACACACCAGTTGATCCATTCATATACTTAATGGTCCATTACCAATCTTTATATTCAGCAGCAAGGTAGCAGCTTTGTTACATAAACAAGAAGCATATTGACCTTAATTATTTATCATAAAAGTACACACTTTAGTTAAAAGGTTCATCATCAAATATCATTATATCATCATGTGAGTTAATAGTATGGTTAGGGTATGGGATAAATGACCACTTTTCCTGTGGCTCTTGAAGTTTCTAAGTAGGAAATGGCTTCAATGACATTAGAAAATGGTACTGGAGTCTTTGGATCGAGAATTGGCTTCAATTGACCACTCTCAAAGTAAGGTCTCAAGTTGTCTAAGGTAGATCCCTTGGATGTGATGATGAAGAAAATAGCTTGTGGAAGTTGGGCATGTGGTGCTATTGTCACAACTTTCCCACCTTCCTTTATGGCCTTCAGTGCTCTATCAGTTTGCCCTACAAATCAATGTTAATTTTTGGTAAACATGCGATATTTTGTGTATCATGAGAAACAAATTAATGTTCAGTTTTAGTATCATAAGGTACCTAACACTCTCTTTTTAACATTTTTATCATTACATGAAATTTATTAAAAATAACAAATTTTGTAGATCTAGTATCTTATTTAACGAATCATTCTTCTAATAATTTTATGATATGAACAGTCAAAATTATAATTTTCAATCAATAATAAAAAAAAATATTAATAAGAAAATGTTACTATGATCATTTCTTAAAATTAAAAAAATATTCTTTCAATTCTAAAATTAATTTATACATTAGATCAGATGTAGAAAGTCTTCTATATTAAGTTATCTGAAAAATGTTTTTAATTTATATTTATGTATAAGTTAGTTTTAGTTTATAATTTTTAAAAAAATACTTATAATTAAATAAATTTATGCAAAGTAATCTAAAATCAAATGCAGAGATATAGGTTCATAGGTCTGACCTACTGCATCATACACTAGATCATATTTTTGTGGAAGATCTTCAAAGTTTTCCTTTGTGTAATCAATAGGCAAGTCAACTCCCAACTCCCTTAAAAGTTTGAGCTTCCCGGTGCTAGCAGTTGCTGCTATCTTAGATGCTTTATAAACTTGTTTGGCAAGCTGCACCAAACATAGACATAGCAGTAATTACTAGGTTCTCTCCATCATATATATGCCAATAAAAGAGAAAAGAAGAACAAGAAAAGAAAAAAGAAGGTGCATGTGTCCTCTTTCTTGCAGGAAGAGAAAATTTGTCAAAGAAAATTCTATACCTTTTAAGGCACTTAATAAGGATATAGTCATGAAGATATCAAACACATATGATGACCACTGTATAACTTTCCAAAAAATGAGAAGGTGACTCTTAATACAAATTAAAATATATTTTTTTGATATTTAATTTTTTTACACTACTCTTACATCATATGTTTTGCTTTCTCTTTCTAATTATTATCTTACAAGACAGTGTACAATTAAGATACTCACACAACAATTTATATAACAATTTGTACAATTAAGATAGAGAAAGAGAAACTTGAAATATAATAAATAATGTAATAAAGAGTAATATATTCACAAAATAATCTGCACAAATTGTATAAATTATTGTCTGTAGATGTATTAATTGCAACAATCCTTTAGTATATATATGTACCTGAATAACATAGTTTCCAACTCCACCAGCTCCACCCAAAACAAGGATAGATTGGCCAGCAGAAAAGTGAGCATGCTCAAAACCTTCGTTAGCAGTTTGAAGTGCCAAAGGAATGCTAGCAGCTTCAATGAAGCTTAGATTGGATGGTTTATGAGCCAATAGTTTCTCTTCTGCAATAGTATACTCTGACAAAGTGCCAAGAATCTTAATGTTCTCCAACCCTGCCTCGTTGATATCACCATACACTTCATCCCCAACCTTAAATTTCTTTACTTCTCTTCCAACTTTCACTACTATGCCAGCAACATCATAACCTGGCACAGTCTTCTCACACCATAAAAGCAAGAGAATAGAGTTAGATCAAGATTAAGCTTGTTGAAGATAAACTTTTTCAAATATGTTTATATGAAAAAAATTGAAAAATATATAAATTAAAATAAATTTATTTATAAATTAAAACTAGCTTATATATATATACATATATTATCTAATAATAGATATTTATATATATTTTAAATATTTAGTATATTAAAACTAACTGACATAATGAACCATCAAATAAATTTAAAATTATATGTAATTTTGTATATTTGAAGATCTAAGTAGTAATATCATTATGTACAATATACTCATATACACACATTTGTGTGTGCACGTGGATCTAATTATCCTAAGAGTAACTCTGAATAAAGTTATTTTACTGATTAATAATTCATAGTATATATTGAATTTTAACAATTCAATCGTTAAATTGAAATTTTTTAATGTATAGGTGAAGTTTACAAATTATTAAAAAATTTGAAAACCATATAATACTTTGTTATTTATAATTAAATCAACATATAAAATATTTTTATAATTAGTTGTCAATTTAAATTAATTAAATGAAATATCGTATAGTATTCAATTTTCTTAAACAATTTGTAAACTTAATATATATACATATATATATATATATATATATATTAAAAAACAATTTTTTTTTGGATGAACTACTATAGAGACTTTTTACAAGTTAACTTATGTATATGCTATAAAATATTGTGGTAGAGCAATAATGGACTTAAAGAAGAAAGATAAAGTTAATAAGATAGATTGAAAGTGTATGAAAATAATTTTTCAGCAGTATTAGCTTCTTTTATGTTAAATTTAAAGTTTTACTTAAGTAATATTGTAATAGTTTTATATTGGTTTAATATTTAATATAGTGTAAAATATTAAAAATATTTAATGATTTAATACTATTCTAGTCAATGGAATCAATAAACTATGTATTAATATTTCTTTTTTACAATTACAATAATAAAATTTAAATTTAAAATCTTGTATATATTATTTGAATCCCTCACTACACTAAACTAATTATAGTATTTCAATTGGTTTAACCTTGGCCGTGAAATATGGTTCTAATACAACTTATTTGGGTGTTAAAACTTGAAAAGAAAATATAAGAAGGAAGAAGGTTTATATTGTCATTTTCCTATTGAATGGTTAAAATAAGCAAAAGGGCGATGAAGGAAAAATAAATGATAAATAATTGAGGCATCTTCAAGCACCAGTTAATGAATCAAAAATATTTTTCTATTAAAAATTAAGAAACAGTCTTCATAAATTAATTAAGGAAGAGAATAAGTGTATATATATATGTACATACAGGTAGATAAGGGTCGGTGTCCTTGAAGTCTCCATGCATCCTCTTGTAATCAACGGGATTAAGGGATGCAGCAATGACCTTGATGAGGAGTTGGTCGTCTTTGAGTTGGGGTATGAGCCAATTAGGATCTAACCTGAGAATATCATTTGGTCTACCATGTTCAGAGTAGTACCAAGCTTTTGTGTGAGTTGGAACAATAGGATCAGTTCTTGAACCATCTATGGCCATGGGGAATTTATATTTCTCACAGACAATGTAAATACGACTTTGATCGGTTAATACTCATCACGAGAATATTTATAGACTCTAATTTGATGGAAAATCCATGTTTAGTCCCTAAAACAGTTATTTATTCTATTTTATAACGAGTGTCGTGTTTTAAAAATAAATATTATTATTTTTAATATAATATTAATTATTTTTTTTATTTACATTTTTTATAATATCTAACGGTTGAATTTACAAAATTCACATTTATGTAAGATTATTGAGAAATTTTACATTAATGAATTTTGACTTTGCTTGTACTCCTATTGTTATTGAAATAAAGAACTGCAGAATTATTATCACAATAAATTTTCAATGACTTTTCAATGCCATCAATCGCACGCAAATTATTAATAAAATTTTGCAACCATATCCCATGGTTTGATGTCTCAAAACAAGCAATGAAATTTACAACCATGGTTAAGAAGCTATGATAGTCTAATTAACAGACTTCTAAGAGATAGTTCCTCTAGCCATCATAAAGATGTATCCAGATGTGGAGTGTTTGTTGTCTTGACATCTAACAAAATCAGAATTAGAGTACCCAATAATCTCTAAACTGTCAAACTTTTGATAAGTGAGCACATATCCTTTTTTTCTCTTCAAATAGCATATTACATGCTTTACTGCCTTCCAATGTTGCATCCTAGTATTACTTAAGTATATGCTCAAAACCCCCACTACAAATGCTATATCGGGATGAGTACAAACTTGAGTATAAATTAGACTTCAAACAAAGCATAGGGAATCTTTTGCATCTCATTTCTTTCAAGGTCATTATTGGGGTACTGTTTAAGGCTAAATTTGTCTCCCTTAGCTATAGAGGTATCTCTTGGTTTACTATCTTTTATGCTGAATCTATCCAAAACTTTATCAATATAGTTCTCTTGTGATAACCTTAGGATACCATCATGAGAATGATCTCTTAGTATCTTAATACCTAATACAAAGGAAGCTTCACCAAGATCTTTTATTTCAAAATTCTTTGTCAAAAATCTCTTGATTCTATGCAATAAGCCTATATCACTGTTAGCAAGTAATATATCATTGACATACAACACCAAGAATATATATTTATGCCCACTGAACTTATGATAAACATAATCATCAACTATATTTGCCTCAAAACTATATGAGGTAATAACTTGATGGAACTTGTGATATTATTGTTGGGAAGCTTATTTGAGACCATAGATAGATTTCTTTAGTTTGCATATCACAGACTTTGAGTCACCAGACACAAAGTTTTCTAGTTGCATCATATAAATCATTTCTTCAATATCATCATTTAGAAACACAGTCTTAACATCCATATGATAGAGCTCTAAATCATAATGAGCTACTCATGCCATTATTACTAAGTAAGGATGAATAAGTTGTATGGATGATATTGTATGTGTTGATTGCGTTGTGAGTTGGTAGTTGAAAGTTGAGATGAATTGTATAGGTTGTGTAGTTGTTATGTTGAAATAGCTATAAGCATAACAATGTTGTGTTGTTTAGATGATAAATGTCACTACAAGAAAATGACGATTTTGCGACGGTTATATGGCCTACATTGCGACGGTTATAACTTTCGCAAAGACAACATTGCGAAGCTTTGGGAACCGTCGCAGAGTTGTCCGTCACCAGGCAATTTTGCGACGGTTATTAAAACCGTTGCACAAACCGTCGCAAAATTTGAATTGTGACCCTTTCATCAACTGTCGCACGAAATGCCTCGAAATTAATATTACGACCCTTGATGTACTCGTCGCACAAACTGCCTCTACATTAATATTACGACCCTTTTTTTACCTATCGCACGAAATGCCTCTAAATTAATATTACGACCCTTGATATACTCGTCGCACGAACTACCTCTACATTAACATTGCGACCCCTCACTTAACTGTCACACAAATTGTCTCTGATAAATTCCACACACATAGCAGCCGGACAAAAGGGATACCATAGTCTTTAAAGTAACTATCATCTTACCTACCCTAAATTTGTTATGATAATAATTACTAGCTAAACCCACTTCAACTTGATTACATTATTTATATAATAAATGACTTCATGCGTGACATAATCGTAGACGGCGTAAAAATATTTTTAATAAAATGGAGTCACCACTCACGACTAATATTTTACTTTGAAAAAAATGATTGGAAGCTACAATGTTGAGAGGAATTGAGAAACTTGTTTTTAGCAGCTTAACCCAATTAATATTATTTTTTATAATAATAATAATAATAATAATAAATGTTTTAATATATGTATTATAATCTCATTCAATGTAATGAACGTTTTTTCACATTAAAAATTAAATATCTTTTTAATTTATCATTGAAAAAATACAAGATAAATTAAAGTTTAACAAAAATTACACTAGTCAAAACAATTAAATTTAACTCTTGAGGAAAAAAAATCTAATTGTTATAACTAATAATTGTGGAATATTTTTTTTATAAATATCAGTAAAATCAAAAGAAACACTTTAAAATACAAATTAATTACTGAATGTTAAATCGAAATACTTAAAATGACTGCATGCAGAAAAATATCATCATTTTTTCATTCTCAAAAGAAAGCCAAAGACAATGTCCCCACTCACTGTATGCTTCTTTCTGCACGTCACGCATGATGTAAATGTTTCCTTGACGATTTGTCTTCTTCGCATTCAACTTTATTGTTTTCTTTTTATTTTTTTATAGGTTTAATTGAATTATTCATCTCGTACTCAAATAATATTGAGGTGAATAGATCAACTTGTCATTGAATAAATTCTATCAAAATACTATTTATTTATACTATCAAAATACTATTTATGATACGCATGTCATGCATGAGGTGTCTTCTTGACGGTGCGTCTTTTCTGAATTCCAACTTCATAACTTGTTAGAACCCGGTTATTCTTAAAGATAAGATAAACATAGGATAAAATAATAATTATTTTTGTAGGAAATTTCTTTAACAATTATCAAATTATAGACAAAAGAAAAATATTGCATCAGATTATCAAGATTTTTTGAGTTCTAAAATATATATGTATCCATGTTGACGTGGACTAAATGTTGTAAAAGAATAGTCTTTTGGTACAATAATCTTTTTCAGTCAAATTACTAGATTTTTCAGTGAGACCTGATGTTCCTCTTGTGATGGAGAGATAGAGAGACGCATGTTTCTGACATATTGGAGATCATGTCCACCCTTATGATTTTTAACCTGTTAAGATTCTCATTATTCTTTAACAGACCAAATCTGAATTTCACTTATTTGAGCTCATATTAGTTTTACTATTGACAATCTAAAGACTTATTAAAATTAGATAACTTTTATTGAGTCCGACTAAATGTAAATAGTTAATATAAATATTACAAATAGTATATATATATATAACCCACATTAATTATTAGAAACAAAATTCCTAACAATCTTCCACTTGGGCTTCATATTTGTCTAAGCATTTATATCATAAAATTTTTTAGCGCTCAACCGTATGCTATTTACTTTTAGACTCCCCTTAAACAATTTGGTCCATCTCATACAACAATAGGGAGTCACTATAGCTTTCATCATAACCCAATGTGACTAAACCACAATGATCACCACAATTGTATGTACTCAATGACATAGATCAAATATGGATAAGTGACATCGAAATTACATGTAATGTGATCTTAGTCATGTATATTTCCTACTGGTCCAAAAATTATTCTTTATAGAAATTAAATCAAACCACAACATATATATTGCACAAAACAAGCTCAAAATAGAATTATGAACATTAACTTTATTTTTGCAGAAAATTCAAATAATAAAAATATCTAAAAAAAATAAAAAAAATAAAGAAGACATAAAACATAAATGAGACTCCTACTAAATTAAGGTACTATAAGGAATTACACCTATATGAGTAGTGTGCTCATGAAAGACTTTAGACACCAAACCCTTGGTAAGTGGATCAGCTAGCATAAAATTAGTCCTTATATATTTTATAAAAATTTTCTTATTTTGAACTTTTTTTTAATAACCAGAAATTTTACATTAATGAATTTTGACTTTGCTTGTACTCCTATTGTTATTGAAATAAAGAACTGCAGAATTATTATCACAATAAATTTTCAATGACTTTTCAATGCCATCAATCGCACGCAAATTATTAATAAAATTTTGCAACCATATCCCATGGTTTGATGTCTCAAAACAAGCAATGAAATTTACAACCATGGTTAAGAAGCTATGATAGTCTAATTAACAGACTTCTAAGAGATAGTTCCTCTAGCCATCATAAAGATGTATCCAGATGTGGAGTGTTTGTTGTCTTGACATCTAACAAAATCAGAATTAGAGTACCCAATAATCTCTAAACTGTCAAACTTTTGATAAGTGAGCACATATCCTTTTTTTCTCTTCAAATAGCATATTACATGCTTTACTGCCTTCCAATGTTGCATCCTAGTATTACTTAAGTATATGCTCAAAACCCCCACTACAAATGCTATATCGGGATGAGTACAAACTTGAGTATAAATTAGACTTCAAACAAAGCATAGGGAATCTTTTGCATCTCATTTCTTTCAAGGTCATTATTGGGGTACTGTTTAAGGCTAAATTTGTCTCCCTTAGCTATAGAGGTATCTCTTGGTTTACTATCTTTTATGCTGAATCTATCCAAAACTTTATCAATATAGTTCTCTTGTGATAACCTTAGGATACCATCATGAGAATGATCTCTTAGTATCTTAATACCTAATACAAAGGAAGCTTCACCAAGATCTTTTATTTCAAAATTCTTTGTCAAAAATCTCTTGATTCTATGCAATAAGCCTATATCACTGTTAGCAAGTAATATATCATTGACATACAACACCAAGAATATATATTTATGCCCACTGAACTTATGATAAACATAATCATCAACTATATTTGCCTCAAAACTATATGAGGTAATAACTTGATGGAACTTGTGATATTATTGTTGGGAAGCTTATTTGAGACCATAGATAGATTTCTTTAGTTTGCATATCACAGACTTTGAGTCACCAGACACAAAGTTTTCTAGTTGCATCATATAAATCATTTCTTCAATATCATCATTTAGAAACACAGTCTTAACATCCATATGATAGAGCTCTAAATCATAATGAGCTACTCATGCCATTATTACTAAGTAAGGATGAATAAGTTGTATGGATGATATTGTATGTGTTGATTGCGTTGTGAGTTGGTAGTTGAAAGTTGAGATGAATTGTATAGGTTGTGTAGTTGTTATGTTGAAATAGCTATAAGCATAACAATGTTGTGTTGTTTAGATGATAAATGTCACTACAAGAAAATGACGATTTTGCGACGGTTATATGGCCTACATTGCGACGGTTATAACTTTCGCAAAGACAACATTGCGAAGCTTTGGGAACCGTCGCAGAGTTGTCCGTCACCAGGCAATTTTGCGACGGTTATTAAAACCGTTGCACAAACCGTCGCAAAATTTGAATTGTGACCCTTTCATCAACTGTCGCACGAAATGCCTCGAAATTAATATTACGACCCTTGATGTACTCGTCGCACAAACTGCCTCTACATTAATATTACGACCCTTTTTTTACCTATCGCACGAAATGCCTCTAAATTAATATTACGACCCTTGATATACTCGTCGCACGAACTACCTCTACATTAACATTGCGACCCCTCACTTAACTGTCACACAAATTGTCTCTGTTCCGATCTAGAGTGAAGGATGTCTAGTTTGAGGAACGTTGGCTAGTATAGGACGTCAGCCGAGCTTCCCTGGTCAATGAGTGTTTTCTGCACTTTCCAGTTGGCTATCTCCACAACGATGACCATGGGGTCGTCCTGGTTAGGGTTGACACCGGCGTAGTCTTCATCGGAGAAGGAGATCGGCGGTGAGCTTTTGTGCGGGGCCGAGGTGGTAGAGTGGGCGCAGTTGATGCTCCCTAGGTGTCTTCTTCGGGCTGAGCTGCTGGCGCCTCCTCCCGCAAAACCACCTGCAATTGTGTTGATTACTCCCTGTAAGGGAGCCGACTCTGTCTTGGCTTATCTCGGCTTGTACTGCGCCGCTAGCATTTTGTTGGGAACCCGGGTGTGAGTCAGTGCGGGCTCCTAAACCTCGACCTCTACCGCATCCTCGGCCTCCAAAATCGATCTTAGATCAGGGTACCATCAGATTAGAGTTAAGAGTGAAGATGTACCTAAGACAGCATTTAGGACCCGTTATGGACACTATGAGTATCTAGTAATGCCTTTTGGTGTGACGAATGCTCCTGCAATTTTTATGGATTACATGAATCGGATTCTTCATCCGTATTTGGATAAATTTGTAGTTGTCTTTATAGATGACATACTAGTTTATTCCAAGACTAAAGAGGAGCATGAGGAACATTTAAGGGTAGTACTACAAACACTCAGGGAGAAACAACTTTATGCTAAGTTGTCCAAATGTGATTTTTGGCTAGAGGAGGTGAGTTTCTTAGGGCATGTAATTTCGAGTAGAGGTATAA
The DNA here is from genome assembly GCF_000340665.2 of Cajanus cajan. Taxonomy (NCBI): domain Eukaryota; kingdom Viridiplantae; phylum Streptophyta; class Magnoliopsida; order Fabales; family Fabaceae; genus Cajanus; species Cajanus cajan. The sequence continues at coordinate 19,801 of NW_017984567.1, read as the reverse complement.
CAGTGGATCCATCTAAAGTTGAGGCTGTGCTGAATTGGGAGACACCTAAGTCAGTTAGTGAGATTAGGAGTTTTCTTGGATTGGCTGGATACTATAGAAGATTTATAGAGGGATTCTCTAAGTTAGCATTACCCTTGACAAGCTTGACTAGGAAAGGAGTTATATTTGTTTGGGATAATAAATGTGAAGATAGTTTCCAAGCCCTTAAGGAAAAATTGACTAGTGCACCTGTTTTAGTATTGCCTGATCTTAGTAAGACTTTTGTGGTTTACTGTGATGCTTCTAAGATGGGTTTGGGTGGAGTGTTAATGCAAGAAGGAAGGGTTGTATCTTATGCATCCAGACAATTGAAGGTACATGAGAGGAATTACCCCACCCATGATCTTGAATTAATGTAATACATCAAAATTAAAAGATTAGTTTATATAAACCTAACATGTATTACATTTAGTTTGTTGCAATAATAATTACATATATCTAAACACAATCAATGCTTGTCCATTACCATGCAACTCCTAGTCTTAGACTCAAATAAAAAAAAAGGAAATGTATATAGACCTAACATATTACATTTAGTTATTTGACATTAACTCGACAGTAACATATAATCAATGCTTGTCCAATATCATGTAGTTCTCTCTCTTAGAATATTCCACAGCCCATTGGTTCTACAAAGAAAAGAAAAATTATAAGTCACCAAGATACAATATAAAAGAAAATGTATAAAGATTAAAAAAATAGCATAAAAGAAAAGTGGCATGGCCTAAAAATGCTATAGCAGAACATACTAACCTACAAGCATTTTTTAATGACATATAAACACCAATCTTCTCTAACTTCTGTGATTTGATCATTAGAAAATCGTTGCACGCTGCATCTAGGGAAGTACTGAAAAAAAA
>NW_017984566.1:110140-155597 GCF_000340665.2 Cajanus cajan | reverse complement strand
AGTTTCTGAAACTTCAATACGGCCGTACTGAAATCAATACGGCCGTACTGAAATCAATACGGCCGTATTGAAGCTTCAATACATTTGGATGATTGGGATGTGATATTGTTGTTAGTCTATCTATGCTTTATACATATACATGTCTTGTTTGTGTTTGGCTATCCAGTGTGTATTCCTGCATCGTGATCCAGAGTGAGATGTTTCTCACTTCCTTTTCTTTTGTGTTTTTTTCCTTTGGTTGTTATATAGGTGATCATTAGCATGAGGTTGAGGATGTTGGTGATGAAGCTTAGGCTTCAGTGTTGGACTTTGCTCTGATAGGACATGTGACATCGGGGCATAGATAGGATTAGATTAGGATGTTGTTTCTATTAAATTATTTTGAAAACCTTAGCCATAATTCTTTTGTAATTTTCGTTGATTATGTTATTTGTTTAAGTCATGGATGTGGTGCTTTCTATTTGAACACGTTTGGTGTTTAATTATGAAAGATTATGTTCTTCAAAATTTTATTATTTATGTATTACGGTATGCGGGTAGAGGGTGTCACAGTTTAGAAAATGATGATAAGTTTGATGGATATGACTTCTCAAATATGTGGAAGGTATTATGCACAAAAGTTTTGATGATGTCAAAGTGATTATAAAGAATTAAGGAAGATTCAAGGTTGAGATAAAGCAAGTTGATGCAAGAACAAGATCTCAAGTGTTGCATAGATAAGTCTTGTCAACTTAGCTAAAAGTGTAAAAGAATCTATTAGAATTGCAAGTATGCTAGGACTTAAGAATAAGTTTTCAAAAATCTCAATTTAATCTCTTTAAATTTAAGCAAGTTTTTTCAATCTTTTGAAAGTAAGTAAAAATGTTTTCAAAAGAATTAAAAAAAGCTTTAAATAATAGTTCAAATCATTTCATAAAAGAGATTTGTGAAAGAAATTATTGATATGAAGTTTTCTACATAAAAGTTTTTGAAACAATGCAACAATATGTTCTGGTAATCGATTACCAGCATTTGTAATCGATTACCAGGAGAGAGAACTTTAAAGTTTGAATAATAAGATAAAACGTTTCAATTATATTCAAATTTATAACCGTTGTAATTGATTACCAAACCTTTGTAATTGATTACCAGTGTATCTTTTCAGACGAACACAAACAGTTACACCTTTTAATGAAAGGATACAACCATGAGATTTTTATCTATAAATATGGGTGATTTTTCTTTTAAAAGGTTACGAACTAAAGTGTGAAAAATGATTACAAAAACGTCTTGGCCATAATCACTTGCAAATTCTTTAAGAGCTCTTTCAGGATCTTCATCTTGTAATACCTACTCTTCAAGAGAGATATTTGTTAAAATTATTCTATCATTCAATCTATAAAGGGAGAAAGTATTTTTCTCCTGGGTGTTTGTGGATCTCAACACAAGGAAAGGAAATTCCAAGGTGTTGGAAGATTCAAGTCTTGTAAGGATTACAAGGATAGTGAAATCTCAAAGTGGTAGACTTGAGGACTAGACGTAGGCAGGATTGACCGAACCAGTATAAAATTGAGTTTGCAAATCTTTCTCATTACTCTTTTATTTATTCCTTTGATTGTGTTTAAGTAGTGTGCATCTTCACTATCTACATATAAATTTATCTAAGGAATTGAATTTATAAGAAAGTAATTCAGAAAAATTTTCATTATTAGAAAAACTTAGAAAAATTAATTCACCCTTCCCTCTTCCCCCTCTTAAGTTGTATGAGGCTACTTATCTAACAAAATATATTAAAGAAAGCAATAGTGAAAAGAAGAAATAACATGGCTAAAACATGAAATGAATGAATTGAAAGAAAAGGATTTAGTACAAGATATTCAAATTTTACAAATAGCTGAAAAGAAAAATGAAAAGGTCATAATAAAAGAAGAAGAAAAGGTTAATCACATAAAAACTACTACAACAAAAATGGTTAGTGAAAGTGTCATTAAAAATTGGTAAAATTTTTCATTAAAAAAATATTATTACTCTAATATATTCAAGAGCTAATTTAAATTGTATAAGGGAAGGACTAATACCTACACAACTTTTTGAAAAGACTATTCAAACTCGTAACAACTAATCGCAAAAACTTAAAGGTAAAATATAAATTGTCAAATGCTAGTATTTGTAATAATGGAAAATGCTTTAAAAAATGCTTTTATATTAACACAATATTAGTGAAGAAATGATCTTAGGAACCTCATTCTTAACTAAAATATATCCTTTTGAAAGAAGAGGGAATAAAAATTGATAATCTTAGTTTTGAATTCATAAAACCTATGAGAAAAAAGGAAATTTTAGAAATAAAAGATGTTAATGAAGACAACTTTATAAAAAGAATAAAAATTAAAAATAATAAAATATTACATTTATAACAAGAAATAAAATATAAAAGGATAGAAGAACAATTAAAAAAATCCCACTAAGAATGAAACAATTTGAAGAAATAGAAGAAGAGTTTGTAAAAAGTTTGTGCTCAAGTTCCTAATACATTTTGGGAAAGGAATTCGTTTGTGGTAGAATTTTCTTATGAAGAAGGTTTTCATGAATGCGAAATTCCAAGTAAAGCTAGACCAGTATAATTAAATAAAGAAACTTTAGAATATTATAGAAAAGAAATAAAATTCTTTTTAGATAAAAAAATTAATTAGGCCTAGTAAATTGCCTTGGAGTTATACTGTATTTTATGTGCAAGATGCTTATGAAATAGAAAGAGAAAATTAAGGATGATGATAAATTATAAACCTCTAAATAAAATATCAAAATAGATTAGATATTCATTACCTAATAAAACTGAATTAATTAATAAAATATACCAAACAAGAATATTCTCTAAATTTGATACGAAGTTTAGATATTACAAAATAAAATTAAAAGAAGACAAATATAAAAGTTTGTTTACTATTCCTTTTGGGAATTTTGAATGGAATGTGTGCCTATGGAATTAAAAAATGGTTCTTCTAAATTTCAAACATTATGAATAATATAATAAATCCTTATGCACAATTTGCTTAAGTATATATTGATGATGTGTTAATATTTTCTAATTCTAAAGAACAACATATAAAACATTTAAATATCTTTAAAAATGTCATTATGAAAAATGGAATGGTTATTTCAAAAAGAAAATAAAAATAGGCCAAACCAAAATAATATTTTTAGGACATGAGATTTACTAAGGAATCATTGTCCTAATTAAAAGAAGTATAGAATTTTTTTGATAAATTTCTTAATGAAATAAAAGATAAGAATCAATTACAAAGATTTTTAAGATGTCTTAATTATGTGGCCAATTTTATTCCTAAGGTTAAAATAATTTGTAAACCCCTTTTTAATAGGCTTGTAAGAATCCAAAACCTTAGACTAATAAATTAACTCAAACAGTAATTAAAATAAAAAAGTTTAGTTAAAACCTTGTCTTGTTTAGGAATTCCTCATCCAAAGGCCTTTATGATTGTTGAAACAAATGCCTCCGATATAGGTTTTGGAGGAATACTAAAACAAAAATAAAAGATTTGTTTGAGCAAATAATTAGAAATTTCACTTGGGAGCTAGGGTAGAATACCAACTTAAATATAGCATTATTAAAAATAAAATTTTTAAGTATTGTTCTTTGTGTTCAAAAATTTCAAAGTGATTTAATAAATAAAAATTTTCAAAGTGATTGAATAAATAAAAAATTTCTTTTAAGAATTTATTGTAAATCTACAAAAGAAGTTTTAGAAAAGGATGTTAAAAAAATTGTTTCAAAACAAATATTTACCAAATGGTAAAGTCTCCTTTCTTATTTTGATTTTGAGATAGAATTTATAAAAGGAAAAAATAATCATTTACCTGATTTTTGAAATATTAGATCAAAAATCTTATCTTTAAGACAACAAACGATCCCTTAAGTTTTAATATTGACAAATAAAAGGATTTTTTTAAAGCAAAATTTGACATTCTTCAAAAATATAACAAATCAGATGAAATGTTAAGATAATACATATCATATGTAAGATGAAAGAAATCAGATGAAGCATACAGTCTGTCTAACTTACACTAAATGAATAAGACTGACATTGCATTTGTTTTAATGTGTTATTCCTTGGTAGATCAAATAAAAAGGAACTTCGAAGCTCTCGAAGAGCATTAATGAGGAAAAAGACAAATCTTCGTGAGAAGCCAAAAAGCACAATCTTGGATATCATGGAAAAGAGACTTAAAAGGACTACTCTACACCATCCTCAACTACTCTACGCTAACACTCTCTGCTACACTCAAAAGTATAAGGAAATGCTGATAAGTAGTTGCCTGAATCAGATAAAAGGTACACACATCCTGATAAGCATTTAATGCTCACATTAAATGCATCAACAATACTTTCTACGATTAGCTAGGAAGACAAATGAAGCATCTGGTAAAGAAATTTGAACGTTGCACCCCCCCTCTTGGATTTGGCCATTCTTTTCTAACAATAACAACACAAGTTTGGCATAATAGTTGTAAGTAACTTGAAATAGTTTATCAAATTTTGCCACTCAGATTAGGAAGGTCAAATACTATTGTTAGGAATAGAGCAGCTTAGGTGTGAGTCTATTATGACATTGACATGTATTAACCAAGCCCTAAATAGGATTAGCTTGGCTTTTACCCTCCAAATATCGCACACCTTTTCAACACTTGATTATGGTTTAGCTTTACACATGTATTGTTTGCTTTTGTAAATCAAGTGATATCCTTCATTTATCTTTGTTTGAATCTTGAGTAGGTTTCTAAACTGGAAAATGTTACTTGTAGTAAGGTTTCTACAAGGACAATTTCTTGAGGTTCAAGAAGTCGTGATACCCTTCTTTAAATTTCTAGAAGTAAATTGCATATGGTTGTCTTTAAAGTTTAAAGATTTAGCAGAATTTTCAATTGAGTTGATTAGGAGACCAGATATAGGCCAAGTTGGTTGTGATTAAACCAATATAAATCTTGTGCAAGCTATTCTTATTCATATAATATGTTTAGTTAATTAAAATCACATTTTGTAGGTAGTATAATTGTATCTTGTATAATCCGTTTCAAAATTCTTATCCCATAATTGATTAAAACCAATTGAGTCAATTGAAAATTTTTCAAAAAAAAGGTTTTAGTCCAAAGAATTTTAAGTTGAATTTTTAAATTATTCAATTCACACACTCTCCTCTCTTGAATACAACCATCTTTTCTAGCAAAGTTTTTCCACCTTCCCCCTCCCCCACCATGATTTTTCATCTACAAAACAAAAAACCTTATTGAAAATGACCAAGTCCAATTTCACTAAAAAAATGACTTGTTGGTTTATTACATATATAATTTGTATTTATTCATTTTAAAATAATACTAATAATAATAATAATAATAATACATAAAATAGTCATTGTGATAAAAATACAATAATAATAACAACAACAATGCTAATAATTTTTAGGCTTAAATATGCTTTTTGTCCTCCAAATTTGGGGTATTTAGTTTTTTGGTCCCCATATTTAATTGGTTAGTCCCTATAATTTTTTTTTTAAAATATTGTTTTAGTCCTTGTATATATTTTTCTTAGTCCTTTAAATATTAAATTTGTATTTTTAGTTCCCAAAATATCAAAAAATTATTATTTTTAGTCTTTTTGCACAAATGTTGTCAGTAAATCTATCAAATAAAACTCACCTATTACTAAATCTGTCGCACAAAATTCTCCTATTAGTGTTCTTGATAGTGAAAATATCTCATTAAACCAATTATTACTACATAGTTGTCTTAATCAATTATGGTCTATTATGCTATTAATTGCCCTAAGAGATTAAAACAATATTTTTTGAAAGTTAAAATACTTTTTTACTTCTTATAGTTTTACTTATTTTACCTTTTAATTCCTATAGTTTAAAATAGATATTGTTAGTCCCTATACTTGTAACTTATTTAATCTTTTTAATCCTTATTGTAACACCTCAGTTTTCATACCTTAAATTAAGGGAATAGACTTCTATTATCAAAGAAAAGAGCCCCCAAACCATGGGAACAACATGTTATGGCATCAGAAGGCTCAAAGCCCAATAAGGGTGATTTAGTAGCCTAGAACGGGTCGTTCCAAGCTACTAAAAAGGCCTATAACCCTAGTTGGGAACTGGCCGTTCTGGCTTAAGAATGGGTCGTTCCAAACATGGCCGTTATGAGTTAAACTCAACTCCAGAATGAGCCGTTCTGGTTTGAGAATGGTCGTTCCAGATGTGAATTTAACACATGATGAAAGGGTCCAAAATAGGCTGTTCCGGATTCAAAACAGATCGTTCTAGCCACTCCTGACATCTATAAATAGCAGACTCTAGTACTATTTCTAGACACACTATCTAAAGACCAAGGAGAACCAAAATAAGGAGATCAACCATATTCCGCTCCAGCTTTGTCTTTTGCTTATCTAGGTAAGGGGGAGTGAGAAACCTCGTTCGGGGGTGTGGGAATAATTGTTGGTTAGTAGGATTGACCCACAATCCCTTGCCTGATGCATGCTTCTAGAAACAGACAAAATATGAATGTTTTCTGTTTTGCCTTGTGAATGTCTCGTTGTGTTCCTTGTGTGATGTTGAGTGTAAAGATGTGTTTAATTTAAAAAATAGATAAGTTTTGATACGAATTAGATTGCTCTATCTTAGAGAACCCTATGAGAAACAGACAAAATGTGAATGTTTTTTGTTTTTCTTTTTGATTCTTCTGTTGTGTTCCTTGTTGAATGAGATGTATGAATATTTGATTAATTTTGAAAATAGACAAGTTTTGATATGAATTAGAGTGCTCTGTTGGTTCTTATGAGAAACCCTATGAAGTAAAATTAGGAATATATGATCTTTGGATGATTTTGAGGTAATATATGTAAAATTGATGATGGCTTCATGTTTTGGATAATTACTTGGTATGATTTATGTACTATTTTGATGTATATGACTACGAGAAGTTTCTTGTATGAGACTATGTGAATATGATGTGAGAATGTGAAAGGTGAACATATGATCTGTGATATGATATTGTGAAATGATGCGACATGAGATATGATGAGACATGATAAATGAATTGAGTCAATGAAATCGTGAATGTGTGACATGCATCATGTGCATATATGAGCTAACAAGGTGTACCTTGTGTCACCAAGTGATGTAACAAGCTAACAAGGTGTACCTTAGGTTACCAAGTGATGTAACATGCTAACAAGGTGTACCTTGGGTCACCAGTGATGTAACAAGCTAACAAGGTGTACCTTGGGTTACCAGTGATGTAACAAGCTAACAAGATGTACCTTGGGTCACCAGTGATGAAATGATGAGAAATGTGATTATGAGACACGTGACTGGTGCCACATGCATTTATGAGTCGAGTCCATGACATCATTGCATGATGAATGATTGTGCATGTGTTACTATTGTATGTACAATTTGAATTTGCACCTGAATAATGTGTAACTATGGTTGTGATTGTTATGATTTGTGTGTGTTGCCTAACTATTATTTTTACACCTGAAACTGAGTGAGATGTTTCTCACTCCCTTGTTGTTCTTTATATGTGTTTCAATTGTGTTGCAGGTGATTATGAGAAATGATGAGAAATGTGATTATGAGACACGTGACTGGCGCCACATGCATTTATGAGTCGAGTCCATGACATCATTGCATGATGAATGACTGTGTATGTGTTACTGTTGTATGTACAATTTGAATTTTCACCTGAATAATGTGTAGCTATGGCTGTGATTGTTATGATTTATGTGTGTTGCCTAACTATTATTTTTACACCTGAAACCGAGTGAGATGTTTCTCACTCCCTTGTTGTTCTTTATATGTGTTTAAATTGTGTTGCAGGTGATCATCAGTATGAGGATGTTGGTGATGAGGCTTAGGCTTCAGTTGGGCACACTCTGATAGGATATATGACATCGAGGCGTAGTTAGGACCAGTTTAGGATGTTGTTTCCATTGAACTATTTGAAAACTCAGTTTTATTTCTTTGTAATTTCACTGACATGTTATTTGGATTAAATTTATGAATGTGAACTATTTACCCTTATGTGGTTGGAGATTTAGTTTTTAATGATAAAGAGTTTTATTTTTATAATTACTGTATATGTATGTTGGGGTAGAGGGTGTCACACTTATCATTAATTTTTTTTATATTGTCTATTTTATGTTTATATGATAGAGATCTTCAATTTTATAAGGATAAAACAAAAGGTATTTCAATAATGGAGGTTACAAATAAAGATACAAAAAGAGATACGAAGAATTGAGAGATATAATTTAGAGTAATTTCAACAAAATAAATTCAACATTAGACATACAAAAATGAACTAATATTTCTGTAATATCAATACAAAAGAGATAATGTTACAAAAAAAAAAAAAAAAAGAGTTAATGTCTAGGACTAAAAGGATTAAAAAATTTCAAATAAAAAGATTAAAATGTTTTACCTTAAATTAAAGAGATTAAAAAGAATTGAAAAATATATGTATAAAACTAAAAATATTTATTTTAAACTATAGAGATTAAAAAGTAAAATAAGTGAAACTATAGAATAAAAAAATATTTTAACCTTTTAAAACTACATAAACTAAAAACATAAATTTTAAATTTGAGAAACCTTAATTATATATATATATATATATATATATATATTTTTATATATTTTTAGATACTAAAAATACAAATTTTAAATTTAAAGAAAAAAATACATATCCCACATTTAAAAGGACAAAAAATATAATTAAGTCTAATCTTTATTTTGTTACATTTTATTTAAATAATTTCAGATCAAATTAACTTTCGCTGATACAAAAAGAAAAAAAGGTTGATTACATAGGTGTTCTTCACCTCCACCGCCACCTAAACTTCAATGCCACTGGCACTAGGGTGGTTCATATCTTGGAGTGACCTTTCATGACTCTACATATTTATTTAATATTGAAATAATAAGTGTGTAAAAACAAAATTTTTAAAATAATATTTGTAACAGAGTCAGTTCATTTTGCAATTAAGTATTTACATGTAATTTGTGATGGATGATTTATTTTAGGATTTAAGGTGCAAGGTACAATATCTTGGAGTGATGTCATGTGATTCTATATATTTATCTAATATTAAAAGAATAAGTGTGTAAAAATAAAATTCTTTTATCTATCTTTTTATCATAGTTATAAATTAATAAATCTCATGGTGAATATATTAGGTAGTGAGTGAGTGAGTGAGAGAGCGACCAAGCATCAAACCAAAACAAAACCCTTTCTTAACTCTTCTTCTCCCTTTCCCTTCGCCATCTATCTCCCCCGCCGCATCCTCACCAGACTCTCCCCGCACCGCCGCCCTCCTCCTCCACCCCCGGAGCCGGAGCCGGAGCATACCTACCTTGACGGCTTTCCCCGGCTTGCCGCGCAAGGTTACCTCTCTCTCTCCCTCTCTCGGTATTTGATGATGATGCGAAGCGTGTTCAACTTTTGAAAATCCTCTCTCGTTTCGCTGGTTCAATTGAAAGCTTGTTCGCATGCTTTGTTGAAAGTTGAGGTTCCTCTCCTCTTCAGAGGAGAAGATGTGTCGCCTGGACTCAAGAAAGGTTTGCACTATCATCGTTGCGATGTAATTTTCTTTGTTAAGTAAGGAATGTTTCGACGATTTTTTTTTATACGAGAAGAATATAAAATAATGTAAAATGAAAATTGAACTCTCTTGTAGGTTAAAATCAACTTATGAACTTAACAATTTCTGATGATGTACATAAGTTGAGTTAGCATATGAGAAAATCTCAATTATTCTACCTTTTTTATTTTTCACTTACAAGTGTTTATGGTGATGTTTATCTAAGCATGACATAATTTTTTGATATTCACTTACTGCGTGACACCATCTCTTCTTTATTTCTATAAACTTTTTTGGTGTGGGAATGTATTTCTAAATATTCTGTTTGAATTGGGGGCAAGAAGGAGAGAAGCTTGAGATTAAAGTTTTGTAAGATATTTCTTCACTCAATTATCATCGGAAAATTCTATCAATTTGGCTGGGCCTGGGGTCGTAAGTTTCATGCTAAGTTGTGAATGCGATGGATTTTGTTTTTATGTGAGAATTGAGTTTTGATCTGCTATTCAACTTTTCCTCCTGTATCCTAATTTAATTTCATCGACAAATCAATTTAATAAATTTGTGGTTCCAAACACAGTTGAGCATTCATTTTTTACAATATGCCTTATTTACTTAATTAATTTATTTATTATGATTTTGCAGGTGTGGCTTAACCATACAAGCTTTTAACATGCTTCCAGTGGGGTGCCTTGATGGTGGAAGAGCAGTGCAGGTATCTTGTCTCACCTTTTAAGCTTTACCTGGTCAAAAATACATTACTAACAATATTTACCAGGCATGGACAAGAATTGGTAGATTGTCATTTTTTAAAGTTATTTGGGTCAGTGATGGAATCAAAGGAAAAATAGTATTTGTCTATTTCCATTTTTAAACTAAAACTTCCCCTCAGAGTCTCGGTATTTATCTGTTCCAATTAGGATAATAGGATAAAGCAACATAAATTCGATGGCCATTTAGGGTGTTGGCTTCAATCTAGGACAATGCTTTTAGCACGTTTTGAAATTCAAGTAGATGCTTAGGAGTTAAAGATCTTTTTAATATATTCCGTTCTTGTTTAACAATTTATAGATATATGACCAAACACACACACACTTGTTATTAATAAGTTAACAACCTTGCTTTCTAGATTCCTTTGTTTTAAATTAGGACATTATGTCATCTGTTTTAATTTATTTATATCGTTACAGTTCCTAATCCTAATATCAATTATCAATTTGTATATTTTATGACTGTTATCAGTGCAGTCAATGAGTTGAAAGACTCAAAACATAGTTTTCCAAGTAGGGGGATGGGATTAAGAAGAACATAAAGCTTATTTGAATGTATTGTCCGGGAAATGAAATGAGGAGAGGCAGAAAATAAGAGGACAGATGATTTTTCTGACATGGCATGAATGAACGAATGAAAAAGAAAACCAATGTTAGGTTCAACATATGCTTATTCCTTGGTGCCTCTTGATGTCATGACCTTTTATGAACACATTGGAATGCAGTAAATATTTTAAGATATATTTATAGATCATGAAAATCACAAATGGGCTGGCCGTTTTGGTACCAAGGGTTAAGGTGTTTAAGTGGTTTTGGAATCACTGAGCTGATTTTTGATATGTAATCATTTTAGGACTAACAGTGGGGCCTTTGTCAGAAATTGAGGATATAAGAAAAGACCTAATTATTTCTATTTATTCCTTTCTTGGGGAAAATGCTTAAAAAATTAAAAGGGAGGACATTGCTATGACATGGCTTTGCCCACGTCAGATTTTAATAAGTGGGGACATACCTGTAAAGGGGAAGGTTTGAAATGGGGAACTAGAATGAGATATTAGTCAAATACTTTTCACATGGATCTAGGAATAATAACATACATTATTAAGGTAGTTTAGTATAGGAGGTAAAGGTAAGTCTTTGAAGAATAAAACCCTGTATGTATGATTCATGGCATTACTCCTTTGTTATTAAGGATGATTGATGATTGTTTTGGATTTTTTTAAAAACAATATTTCAGAAAAAGATTTCCCGTTGCCGCCCCCAGCCAGAGTGTGCTTCTTCGCTTTCGCCAATGACCAACTTCGCGTAGTGACCATTCCTCCGTTGAATCTCTCGTTAGCCCTTCCTTCTCCGCCACCCGCTTCATAGCGCAAACATCGTCTCACTCCTTTGTAAGTCCTAACGCTCAAGATTTCTGCTTCTATTCGTCTCGCTCCTTTGTTGCCGTTCATTTTGTGATTTCGCATCTGTTATTGGAATTTTTGCTTATCATTTGTGATTGTTGCTATGTTGTTTGCGAATTGAGATTTTCCTTCTCATTTTGGTTATTTATTTATTTATTTTTGCTTTCTTCTGTCAATAGTTGTAATTGATGCGAGATTCTTTGTTCCATTTCCCCCTTTCAGCCAACTTCACCTTTATTGGCTCCACCGTTGCTACAACCTCAACCTTTTCATCCTTTCCAACAACATCAAACATATTTCCATGGAAGCCCAACAGATTCTTCCTAGATTTTGTCCAAAATCATCGTTAGCTCCATCAGTTCCACTTGTGAAACAATCATTCTCTTTGATGTGCCCTCCTTTGCCTTCTTCATCTTCATACCCTTCCGTTCAGTCTGGAGCTTTTCCTGCTATCAGCATTGTGCGCAGAGAAGTGTGTTCTAGCTCTTGGAGAAGAGTGTGGTGTAGCAGTAGTAGTGGTGCAGAACCAAAGGAGGGCCATGAGGTGACAGTGAGAAGGAAAAAGCTAGCAGTTTTTGTGTCCGGTGGAGGATCCAACTTTAGATCAATTCATGAGGCCTCCAAAAGGGGTTCACTTCATGGAGATGTTCTTGTATTGGTCACAAATAAAAGTGGTAATGCTCTATCTTACTAGCCCTGTACTTTCATTTTTTGACCTGGGTCTTCATTTTCCTTAGCTAAATTCTTACATAGTTGGCATTAGTAACTGGATTAAGATCCTGTGCCCCAAAGATCATTTTATTATTCATGTGGCTCTAAGAAGCAACCTTTTGTGACCTGGGATGTTGGGACTATGTTTTTATTAGCCTGTTTTACTAAAATTCCTCCATTTTTATATAATTTTTTTAATACCAGAGTGTGGTGGTGCGGAGTATGCAAGAAATAATGGTATCCCAGTTATATTGTTCCCTAAAGCAAAGGATGAATCCAATGGATTATCTCCCGCCGACCTTGTTGATACACTAAGGTCAGGTCGTTCTTTACCTCATTTCCTGCAATTGTATTTAACTTTGGACTTTGGTGGTTATTGTTTTAATGAATCTAATGGGTGGATTATCAGCTTTAAAGTTGAAACGCAAATAAAAAAAACGAGTGTAGCACACATATGGCAGGGAACAGAGGAAGACTGCCAATGTGCTGCATGGAGATGTGGTTACAGTATTAACATTAACATATAATTCATTTTTTGATCAGGAAATTCGAGGTCGATTTTATTCTTTTAGCTGGATACCTCAAACTTATACCAGCAGAATTGATTCGAGCTTATCAAAAATCTATATTGAACATTCATCCGTCACTTCTTCCAGCTTTTGGAGGCAAGGGCTACTATGGCATGAAGGTTCATAAAGCAGTAATTGCTTCTGGAGCAAGGTATACTTTTCATAAAATATCTCAAGCATGTTTTATCTATGAAACACTGTTGTACTTGGTTTGTGTTTACTTATTTGTGCTTCATTTTTCTGTGTTGGTTAGATTTTCAGGTCCTACAATTCATTTTGTTGATGAACACTATGACACAGGGCGTATCCTTGCCCAGCGTTTGGTCCCTGTTCTTGCCAATGATACTGCAGAGGAGTTGGCTACAAGGGTTCTCAATGAGGTAATGTCAGACTATATCATTAACCAGTTCCCAAAAATGGTGGCATTTTAAACTGTTGACTGGCTTTAATCCTGAATGGAATTCAACAAATATATTTGTGACAAGAAACATTCATGAACCTTGACATTTATGCAATCAAATGACTCGCAATTTAGCAGATTGACTTTATTTTTATTTCCAAATTTAGGAGCACCAATTATATGTGGAGGTAGTGGAGGCTGTATGTGAAGACCGTGTGGTTTGGAGGAAAGATGGTGTTCCTCTGATCCAAATCAAAGAAAACCCCAATGAGTTTCGTTGATTATCTTTGATATGGTATGAAAATCACTTTTTAAATTTCTTTGAATACTGTAAAAATATCTGTATATTCTACTTCATCTTTTTTACTATGATGATGCCTTGCATCTGATGAGACCTTTGTTTCTGTTGTAGGGGATTTTGGTTGGAGATTTTGCTTATGCAATCTTCACATTTGCCCCAAATCTGTAGCTATTGAATTGTAATTATTAGGCAGGTAATTTCCGGTGGCACTCATGTCACATCTCCTCTAAGAATATAATAAGCAGGTGGATTTTGATACCGGGTTGCTAAGCATACTTTTGGAGTCCTTCATTCCCCACACAAAATTCCATTAACGTATCATGATTTTGCTCCTTAATAAAGAAATTATCTACTATACTATTTGGATAAGAAATTTGATGTGCCATACAACATTTCTTAGTTTATAAATAGAGTTTGTAGAGCAAACGGAACTCTCAACGAATGCCAAAGCTGCTACTGCTATTCTCCCCGTCTTTTGCTATTTCCTATTTTTTTTTAAACATTTTTTAGTAGTGGTACGAACTTTGAAGTATTTATATCATGAGCGTATATAAGATTGCTATTTTTCTCCCAAGAGTGTATTCCAAACTTAAGATTAAGATTCAAATTTTGGATAACTTTATTCTCTTACTACTTATTGTTGAGTATGCTTGATTTCAAGACGGATAAGGCTGCGTCTCAATTAAAATTTTGATTCATGGTAATGTGGAAGGTTGACATATAAGCCTTTTTTTAACATGCATCAGATTCCAAATCACATCTTAAGTATTTAAAAGTAATTAGCTTCACTTTTGCAGTACCGGTCTTTCTGACACCCTATATAATCTTGCTAATAATCTCAACAAATCAGGATCGCAAGTAGTTTGTTCCATTGAAACTTAAAACATAAGGCTTTTAATTGTAAACTTTTCCGATTTTTTATTACTTAATTCAAGCTTTTCATGCAAAGTTAGGGTCATTTTATGCAAATTTGTGCCTTCATTGTTGTGGAACCTATGTGCTCTCGAACATAATTTAGGGGAAGAGGCTGAGGCACAAGTACCTCCACCTCTTCCAGACAGCCAAGGGAGAATTATTATATCATTATTATTCCAATAAGTTCTATGACCAATTCTGATACATGCAATTTAATATACAGTTAAAATTTGAGTTAAATTAAATGCTAAAAAATTGTTTAAAAAAAATTATTTTAAAAGCATGAACACAATAATTCACTCAAGTCCATCATATTTTGATTCAAAACATAAGTGATTTGACATTTTGTGTTTATTAGTGAAGGATTAAGTGTTTGAACATGATTTTAGTATGAAGTTGTGGGATGTTACTTTGTTTTTAAATGGGTCGATTTGTCAATAGAGAAATATATCATCTAGTTATATCAACCAAAAATTAAAAATAGTACAACACTGCATGAACTTTAAAATGTGATATAATGTTGACAAAGCAAACAATGAACTTTAAAACCTACCGAACAACGGTAATCCTCTAACAACAAACGCGATATAAAAGTTTACGTTTCACGGTAATGTATAATTAATGAATCCATTCAATAGAATATGCCGCAATGCAAGGTTTTTTGAAGCATTGTCTTTCCATATATTTTAAAATATATGAACATATTTTAATTTATTTTTTATCTTTAAACAATTACTAAAATATGTATAGCAAAAAAAAAAACAGTTTTTCACATCTTACTTCCATCAATAATTCGAGCTTAAAATAATGAAGTACCCAATGACATTTTATTATATTATTTTTTTAATAATTTTATATTACTGGTTTTTGAAAAAAAAAATGCAAGTTTCTATTTTGAGCTCAATCAAATTAAGGAATAAAAAATTATATGAATTGAATTGTATGATAAAAATTGAGGTCAACAAGGTTTTCATTAAAAGTGATATTGAGAGGGGTTTAGACAAAAAAAGATTTGATGCTCCTAATTTTTTTTCAGGCATAATCAAATATTAAATGTGTTTTTCTAGTGAGATTTTAAATTTTAATTCACTACGTTTTAAGTGACTAACCTCTTCCATCACACTCAATCTCATCATAGTTCTTTTTGATGATTTTATATAGGTTAAAACCTTAATTTGGTCCCTTATAATATTTTTTTTTCAATTTAGTCTCACTTTAATTTTTTATTTCAATTTGGTCCCTAATAATTTAAATTAGTGCAATGTCGGACTTCCGTCCAAATTATTTAAACGGAGTTAACTGTTGGTCATGTAGATGTCACGTGGATGCATAGGTGGATGCCAAATTTCTTTAATGCACCTGGAACCAGAACGGGTCATTCGGAAACCAGAACGGGCCGTTCTGGTTTTAGAACGGGCCGTTCTGAGTTCAGAACGAGCCGTTCCAAATGCCAACCACATACGTACGTTCAACAAAATGCCACATTGTGGTTCAAAAATTGAAAATAAAAATTCATAACATAACATAAACTCAAAGACAGAAATATGATTCAGAGACTGAAAAATTCATAACATAATATATACTAAGAAAGTTCAAAAAAATTACTGAGAAGGGAAATCATCTGGATAACGCTGATGGTGCCACTAATACATCTTATCCACCATATAACACTGAATAGCTGACAAGATATCAACATTATCTACCTGCACATGTGGTTGTATGGTGAAATGTTAGTCTTGTGTGTCCTCTTCCTCTACTTTAGGTTATACCTCTTCAAGAACAGGTTGTTGTTGTTGGGGTAAATCGGTTAATGACTTCAAGGGAAAATACTATGTCGTTTCATCCTTGATTGTATAGTATCGATTTGGTAGTAAGTGGTTCAATTCAGTTTGACTAACAATGAAATAAAACTTGTCACCATTTTCTTTAGTGATATACTGCATTGTACTTAATGATACATTGTATAGCCCAAATGTTTAACAATTGAAGTTATCAATCCCTATTGACAATATTACCAAATCCAGTGTTTGAAAATGCTATGTACCTTAGGTCTTTTTCCTTGCACAATTCACAATCGTGATTTAGAATCACGGGCGTGAACTATAATCATCAACATTTGTGTTTGGCATTTTGGAACCAGAACGGCCCATTTTGAAACCAGAACGGCCCGTTCTGGTTGCACTATTGGTGTGTTAATTTTGCAACTGGAACGGGTCGTTCTAGATGCAAAATTAACACACCAAGAGTGCAACCAGAACGAGTCGTTCTGGTTTCAGAACGGGCCGTTCTGGTTCCAGGTGCATTAAAGAAATTTGGCATCCACGTGGCATCCATACGGGCAACAGTTAACTCCGTTTAAATAATTTGGACGGAAGTCCGACATTGCACTAATTTAAATTATTAGGGACTAAATCGAAACCAAAAATTAAAGTGAGACTAAATTGAAACAAAAAAAATATTATAAGAGACTAAATTAGGATTTTAACCTTTTATATATCTTTCATATATAGTTTAATACATAGAAGATTGTAATTCATATTGTACTTTGGAGTTGTATTACCAATATCACACTTGGTATGCATTATTTATACCTCAGTAGACAAGTTTTAGTATGTTTATGCAGGAAGAATATTTTCTCACTCTATTTACCTTATATATATATATATATTTTATAGTTTAGTTAAAAAATATTGTTGTTAGAAATTTAAATAAGAACAAAAATTAAATTAATTTTACTAATAAAAAATATTATCATTTTACTCTAAAATAATTAATTAAAACTATCCATTTGAGCGAGATGATGCATCAAGAAGTGTTTCATGTATATGATATCACCCAAAGAAAATTGTCAACTAAAATAAAAAAATTAATGACTCATTTGGTGGGCTTAATATGATATGATACAAATACAATTATAATTTGTTGTTTGTTGTAGCAATATAGGATATGATAATCTTAATGTATCTTATTAGTCTAATATATATTTTTGTATTACAAAGCAACTAAATTAAGAAATAACAAGATAAGACAGATTCTCTCTTTTTATATATAAAATATGTTAAATATTACATATAATAGTATAAATTAATTTATGTAATATATATTATATAAATTTTGTATTCAACATATTATCTTATATATATATATATATATATATTTAACATGTAAATTTAAATTACATTATTAATTAAAATACTAATTATTAAATAATGATTATTTATATATTTTCTTTAAAATGTTTTAATAATAATTAGAATTTTAAAAAAAATTATATATTTTATGATTTGAAATTAATCAACTGTATTTAGATAAATACTTAGATTAAAATTAGTGATTCCTCATATTCTAGAAGAATAAAAACCAAATACAAACTGCTAAGATTTATTTATAATATTTTACCAGGGTTAAAAATAAATAATATTTTAGAGGGTTGAAAAATAAGATAAAATTATTAAAACCAAAATAAAAATTCTTATTTATAAAGACTTAAAAAGTAAAAGAATAAATTTCAATCTATTATTAATTATTTTACTAATTATCTGCAGTAATTCTGGCGTTACAGTAATTTACTAATTATAGACAAATACAATAACATTGAGACGAGTATAAAGGATACAGGCAGTGTATGTATCATGTATGTACCAGGATCAAAATTTTCTGTCTCCAATTCCTGTCTCCAAATCCTGTCCCCCCAATCATAAATTGCCATCTCAATTAAATTGCCACATCATTACTTTTAATTTTAATTTTATTTTAAAAAAAATGGAACTGATCCATCAGGGCTATGCACCCCACGCACGGGCGTGGGCACGTGATCAAAGAACCCACCATGCTCGTCATACATGATGAGGAACAGGGTCAGGTTCCACTACGGGCTCGCCCCAGCCACGACGACGATGATTTCCGACCACCGTATCTCAAACTCAACGACTCGTCGGAGCTCAACCCACTGCCACCACTCCCGCGTCACAAATGTAGCCTTCTTCCTCCTCCACCGTCGCCGCCGCACTCCCTTCGCCGCCGCCCACGACAAGGCCTCCCGATCGGACAGCCTCCGCCTCTTCTTGCCCTCCGACGCCGCCGAAACGAAACCCCCCGCGACGGAATCGGAGGGCGGGAAGAGACGGAGGCTGTCCGATCCGGAGGCCTTGTCGTGGGCGGCGGCGAAGGGAGCGCGGCGGCGACATCATTCCCTAACCCAAACGAAGACACTGTGAACGCGGTGGAGGCGGCGTTCAAGGGTATCGTGTTGACGGCTTCCGCGGACGGGACGGTGAAGATGTGGAGGAGGCAAATCGAGGAGAATGGAGAGAAGCCGAAGCACGTGTTCGATCGTGTTTTGTTGAAGCAAGAGAACGCCGTGACGGCGCTGGCGGTGAACCGTTCGGCGGCGGTGGTATACTGCGATTCCTCCGACGGGTTGTTGAACTTCTGGGAGCAAAATTTGGTTACACTTTTTAAAAATAAAAATAAAAAAAATAACTGCAAAGATGTGGCAATTTAATTGAGATGACATTTTATGATTGGAGGGACAGGATTTGGGGATAGGGGTTTGAGGGAGAGGATTTTGATCCGTATGTTCCGTATACATTTTACGAAATTCAATTCCCCGCGTAAAAGAAAAACATAGTTGCCTTGAAAGTTGAAACGACGCAACGCTGTGAAAAATAAAAATAAAAATAAAAATAAAATAAATAAACATATAAATACACCGAAATCAAATTGTGCCCTTAGTTGTTACACTAGCGGCAGCAAAAGGAAGAAAAATCGAATTGAAGGCAAAGAGCGCAATTTCGAGGCTCTCATCCCATACTTATTCATGGGATCCTTCTCCTCTTCCCTTCTTCTCTTCGTCGCTCTCAAATCACCATGACCCTCTCACACTCAAAGGTAAGAGCCCCTCCTTCCCACTCAATTCCTAGGGCTTCTTCTCCCCTTTTTGAATCTCACTGCTAAACCTAGGATTTTTCTGAATTGTTTGTTGGCTTGATTTTTCAAATGTCTGTTCTCACTGGTTGTTGTTGTCACTGTGCAGGTGTTGGTATTGAAAACCCGGTTGTGGAGGTCACCCCTTCCGTGCTTTAGGGCACTCGGATTCTCAAGGTGCTAAGGACACTTTACGATGTGAGCGTGTTCGAGTTTCGGGTAAGTCCAGGCTCAAACTTGGGAGCTACGCTAATGCGTTGCATGTTACTTTGCCTCCGTCTGTTTCGATACCGGAGAAGTTGCATAGCAGAATTCAGGTTTGTTTCCACAGGTAAGCACGCCACTTGAACATATTATTCTTTGGTTTCCTTGGTCATCTATTGACCTAATGGGTAAGGCTGGAGTAGGTGCATGAAGATTAAAGTTTGATTTTTCGTCCTTGTGAATTGTCATGTAGCATGGATATGCTGATGTAGCAGTGTGTGAGATTATCAAATCAGCATTTTTTTTGTTAATTATTAGATGTTAAATTAGCGGCTGAACTGAAATTGTATAGGGAAAACACTATGTCGTTTCATCCTTGATTGTATAGGGATCTTTCTTGTCATTATAATCATTCTTTTTCAGGTATATAAATAATTACTCTCCATATATGGATTTCATTTTGTTTCATTGCTTACGAGTTTTCCTTGATTGTTTGACATGTTTTCTAACTAATTTCTTCTAATTACGGTGTAGGGTATGAAATTAATGCCAATTGGAAGAAAAAATATCTTATACCTTATCATATATGGATCAGTGGTGAGTTTGATGTAACTTTTCGCCATTGTTCCATATTGTCATGTTTCAACGGTCTTAATATTATACTTGTTCTATTTCAGGTTGGAGCCGGGTCATTCCTTTTGCACCAATTCTCTTTGATCTTAAATTCAATTTTTCAGAGCCTTGGGCTGAGTGAGGAGATGCACAATTCAGTAAGTATACAGTCCATTTCTATTTTAGATATATCTGTGTATTATAGTTATACAATGCATGCTGAATGGCTAACATCTATTTCCACATCTGGATTTCTAATCCTTTTTGTTAGCTTTTACTTCTGACCTTTACGTATATTTATCATGTATGATTAGATAACATTTTTGGACTGATTTGAAACATTTTGTTTTTGCAGTCAGTGCATCATTCTTAAAAATTTCTTCCCTACCTTGTTTCTGATCTTTAGAATATATTGAGCTAGCTTTTTGTCCGTTTAGAATAACTTTTGTACATATTTGATTCTCTTTGGGTTAGCAAAAAATGTTTTGGTCAACAGAAAATACTGCTGAGGTGGAAATAACTTCCTCTTTGCCACTATAATCATTTAATTTTCTGGAGGAATCTCACCCTTTGTATGTATACATGTTACCCTGATATTTGCTGCAACTTTCACTCACCAATGGTTAGTCCCTGATCCGTGGTTGCCCACCTACCCTTGAGCTATCACTTTACACACTATCTTTTCCTTTCTTTGGCCTTTTTGTTAATATTTTGTATTCTTGATGATTGTTGGAATGCTGGCCATCTTTGCTTGTTTGTTGGACATATATTATCATCAACTGTATCCCATACTATGGACTTTGGCTTGTTTATCAGACATATCTTCAATTCTCTCATAAAATAATTGTCCTTGATGCTTTTCAGGTTGCTGTTTTTGTAATACTGGGTATCATCTAGGCTGGAGCTGCTTTAGGCTACTGGATTGTTAGGAGGTTTTTTATTTCAAAAGAAGATGGTAGTGTGGATGCTGGGGCTGCTCAGTTTGTGAAATGGGCAATGTACATTGTCGGAACCACTTCCATTTTGCAGGTTCACATCAAGTATTTTGTTTTTAATCTTTGAAAATATATTTTAAAGTTGTCAATGTGTGAGAATTTAGTATATTTTAAATTTACAGCATAAATTAAACTTAATAAATCCATAAAAAATACAATATTTGGCTTTTGGAATCATTTGATATGTTAATTCAGGGGAAAAACTATATAAATTACAAAATATTTTAAGCATAAGCTGATAAAATATAAAACTTAGAAAAGAAAATAATTGAAAATATTGTTACCATAAAAAGTAATTGAAAATACAATACAAATTGTAAAATGGGTCTGTTCCTTTTGATTTAAAAATGATTGAAATATAGCATAGTTGTGAAATGAGTATTTTGAAAACTGAAAATAGTGAAAATGAAGTTAAATATAAAATATGGAAAGTAAAAAAAAATAATGGTTAAATTTTTTTAAAATATCTGCATTCTTAACATCTAAAAAAAAATAGTATAGATTGTTAAATTTTATGAAATAGGCATAACTTGATTATATTTTTTATGAAGTGGCATGGTTTGGTAATAATGCCATTACTTTTTACCTGATTTTCATGAAGTCTGTTGGATCCATATATGAATTGGTGCTGAGATGGATCTGTTTATCTGTTTCGATTTTAATTTTAATTCTTAATTTTTTTATTTTTAATTAAGACTGTTCTGTAGTGATGTCTGTCCATTTTGGTCCGTTACATAACTACTATTTTAAGGATGTTGTTCATTTTCCTTCTTTTCTGATTTTCTTGTCTGTCAGAGCACTCTTGATCCTCTTCTAGCAATTCCTCTTCCAGCAATTGGAGCTTTGATTTATTGTGGAGCTGCTTGCAAACTTTTTTCTGCGATAAAATTGTTTCATGGATGGTAAGTCTGATTTCTCTTCTGTTTTATTTTTTTTTTTTCATGTAGAATCATATCCGACGGACATCTAGCGGTTAGCCATATTTTCCTGTTTTCATTCAATTTATTATGCCAGCTAAACTGAGTCTTTCTTCACCTTTCACTTTTAAGTAAGGGTATTGTTCTTCTTTTGAATGGGCATGGTATTTGTCTAAAAATAGGTTGGATGATTGTCACAATGCTAATAATTTATTTATATCACATCCCGGATGTTTTCATGCATTGTTATATTTTACTATTGTAGAATTTAAAAGCACAGAATCCTATTCTAGGAAATGGTCACACTGATCTGATTAGATGGTTGAACATTGTAAACCATTTGTCCATGATACATTAGCTTAGGTGGTGGGGGGTTTGGGTAGTTTGTATAAGGTTTTAGGTTCAAGGCTCATTGTTGCCTTTGGTACAAGAAAAAACCAAGAGAAAGTGAGATCTACTAACATATGCTGGTCTTATTTTACTTGTGTTTTTTTTTTTCCGTCATTGTCTATCAATGACACTGCGCATTCAAAGCTTCAGCTTTTCACTTCTAAATATGCCATTATGATTTGATGTAAGTATGAAACTTCAGGAAATGATGACTATTTGCTGCAACGGTTGAGAAGAAGACGTGGTCGGGCAGAATTTCTTAGCAAGTCAACCCCTAAAGGTAAACAATGGAAAAGTCCTAAAGGAAAATTGTGGAATAGCCCTAAAAAATCAGCATGGTCTGATTCTCCTGTGCGAGGTATTGTTTAAAGTTCCAATCTTCTGACATACTACGTATTGTCCAAGCAAGATTTCTTTTTTTTCCCCTGCAAATTAAACAAGATCTTTAAATTAAATCTTCTGAATTTTGTATTGCACTTCTGATGCCTGTTCCATTCTGAAATTTACACTATTATTGAAACGCGTGAAGTTTGTGCAGAAATATGTTGTTCACAAAAAAGACTATATGAATATGTTGTATGTTATTTGTCTGTTGCAGGTGTTGTATTACCATATTCTGGGATTTTGTCACAATCTTCAGGGACTCAAATAGGGCAGGATTATTATTCAACCTTCCACAAGACCCGCAACAGAAAGCAGTTCACAAAGCAAGAGTGGGATGAGTTTACAAGAGAATCCACAAAGCAGGCTCTAGCAGAATGGGCAGCTTCTCCAGAATTCACTGATTGGATTGTTGAGCACGCAAATCGGATTAAAGTCCTTCCACGTGAGAGTTCAGACGAGACAATGGGAAGTGAATCGGATTCCACGGATCTAGGAAGTGGAAATGGATATCGGCTTTTTAATTGGCAGTGACTTGTGAATTAGAAGTAGAGTGTATTAACCTGCAGAAATAGTGAATTAGGGAGCAATCACAATTTGACAAGAATGTTTTAGGTACGAGTTTAGGTTTAACCGGCGCTGTAGATAGTTTTATTTCTTTGCCCGGATTTTTCAAAGTGCAAAGCCTGGGCAATCTACGAAATTTTATTGTAGCATTGTTTTTTCCTGCAATATTTTTGTTGTTTCTCTTATGTTATTTCTAGTTTGTAGTAGCGTGTATGATACGGTTATTCTAGGTAGAGCTAGTCTCGAAGAAGAACCAAGAAGAAGAATGGGTAGGGATTCCAAAGAAATGAGAATGGAGTCCGAACACTAGAACTTTTATTGAATTGAGAGGAAATTTACAGGGAGAATTTTTACAAGTCATCATTAGCATTTTCATACATTTTAGCTAAGGAGAAGGCTTTCATAACCGAAGTAGGTTGGAACATTCTAACCATCATTTGAATCTCCAGTTTTAGACCACCAAGAAAGCAACTCAATTGATGTGACTCAGACAATTCAATTCGAGAAACAATGGCATCAAAATCATTGTGATAATCTGTTACAGTACCTCTTTGCCTAAGTCTCATGAGTTCTGCCATAGGATCTTCACAAACTTCACCAAATCGTTCCAGCAAGATTTCTGTATAATCTTTCCATGATGGCAATTTGTCGATGCCCACATTCTTCACATAAGCACTGTGCCATTGGAGTGCTTTCCCTTCGAAATGGATCACAGCCAAACGGACTTTGTAATCGTCAGGGGTTTGATCTACTGAGAAGAAGGTTTCGCACTGGGTAATCCAGTTCTTGATGCCATCTCCATTGAAACGAGGAAAGTCCAACCGCGCAAGCCTCGTGTTGCAAGAATAAGGGCGAGAAGAATTTCCGGTGGCGGCAGAAGAAGGGGGCGGGCGATTTTGAAGCATTTCCTCAAGATAATTCCTTAACGAAGCCCCAATATCCATGAAGCGTGATTCCAACGATGTATCAAGATCTGCGAAACGTGATTCCATGGAAGTCTTGAAGTTCTCAAAATCTTCGCGAACGGTGCGGGTGTTATCTGCCATGGTGATTGTGGTTGGAAGGTAACAGCTTTGATACCAATTGATACGGTTATTCTAGGTAGAGCTAGTCTCGAAGAAGAACCAAGAAGAAGAATGGGTAGGGATTCCAAAGAAATGAGAATGGAGTCCGAACACTAGAACTTTTATTGAATTGAGAGGAAATTTACAGGGAGAATTTTTACAAGTCATGAATGAATGAATTGAAATCAATGGAACTATTATATACATTTCAGAACTAACAACCTTCCTAACTAACTGGTGGCTCATGATGGCCACGTGGCTAACCAACTACTAATAGGGCTGATCCTAGCTGGAGTCTTATACAGGTTCCTGTATCAGTGTAATTCTTTTTAAATGTTTATTATTAGTTGGATTTCGATTAGTGTCTTTGGATAGAATTATACAAATTGCATATATAATTGAAGGTTTTATTTTTATCTTTTATTATTATTATTATTACTAGAGGAGCCGACCGTGCCTATATATACAAATATTAGAAATTGTAGAAGATATAAGAATATTTTTTTACATTCAAGGATATAAAGGTCTATTAAAAAATAGAGACTAAAAAGGTAGTTACTAAAATGTATTCTCTTTATAATAAGTATAGATTCTTTTTGGTAGTTAGTTTTAACACATTGATACGGTTAGGGTCTCTTTAGAGTTCATATGGGCTTATAAAAATGTCTTACTACTTCTAACAATTCAATTTGGGCTTTGATGTTGTAAGGAAAAAGATAAATAAAAAGATAATTGATTTTTATTATAGGATTCGAATTTTTAAATTAATTTAGTTTTTTTTTATAAAACTAAATATATATTGTTTAAATATTAATCTTTTGGAGGGAAATTTACTTATTTTAGGAGTAATTTATTTAAATATATTTCACTTAATAATTTAAATTTTAACAATTTAATTGTTGAATTAAAGATTTTTAATACATAAATTAAGTTTGTTGATTTTTCAAAAAATTTAAAAACTATTTGATATTACGTTTTGTTAACTCAAATCAATAACAATTTACAGATTTGATTTTTGCATATAGACATATTTTCATTAAATCATTTTGAAAGTTGTGTTGTAAATTAAATATACGAATTTTGAAGAGGAACTTGTTAAAACATTTTTTTTCTTTCTTTACTAGTTATAGTAAATTTTAGTCAAGTTCTAACTTATAAATAAATTCTTATTTTATGAAATATTATTAATAGATACTTAAAATTTTTTAAATACGCACCTTTTCAAAAAATTTTGTAACACATCTTTTAATTGGTCACCTATCTTTACATAAAAAGTAGATATAAGGTTTTGTTGCACCTTGTCTCATTTAAAGTGAGAATTAGTGTCAATATGTGTAAAGAAAAGAAAGATACTAGCAAGGGGTGTATAGTATCAATCAAAAACTCACATTTTCAAAATAGTAAAGTAGTATTGTAACTTTAGGAGTGCAGTCAAAAAGATAACTGGAAAGAACATAAAGTATTTTATACTGATTTGTTTCAACCACTGAGACTATTTTTATTTCTTGATCAACTCAATCAAGTTCCAGTATCTTTTACAAAGATACAAGTTTTTTTTAATAAGTCACTTTTGACTCAACTTAAGTATTTTTTTGACATGTCCTTACAAGTAACTACCCAAGTATTTTTTGAACATAAAGCCTCCCTAGCCTTCAACAGTCAAATATTCTTTTACAGTCAAATATTTTTTTTTACAATCAAGCCTCTAAGCTCAAAGCAATAACATTATGTTAAAATTGAGTAAGATTATGTTATTTTGTCTTACTATCAAAATTCGATATAATCAAATAAGAACAAAGCTTATTAATAGAAAAAATGAATACAATTTTTACAATATGGATGTTTTCTCTTCTTTCTGAATAATCAAGCTTTCTTATAAACTTGCTTTGTTTGTCTTCATCTTTGTTCCTTGTGAGGAAAAGTATCCCCGTTGGTGTATTAAATACATTTCACCAAATTGTCACTTTTTATTTAATCAAGAAAATTACTTATCATCTTTTAGGTAAAAAGTGTGGAACCATGTGTGTGTCTGGTCAAAGCAACTTTTTCTAAAGATTTCCACGATTTATGAGATTTGTTCGTCCTTTTTTGGCATAAAACATGTCTTTTATTCCTTTCATTTTTTGTGAGTATCAAAGAAACTTTTTCACTTCGATTTGTTAAGGAATCATGTGAAAAAGTTTGATTTAGTTTACAAACATCATAAATGACAGATTCAAAACATGTCTTATAGATGAAGTACTTTGCTTATTAGACTTAATATCAAAATAACTAATCGTCTTATATCAGTTTGTTTTATTGTTTGATATGAAAACTTTTATATATAAAAACGTCTATATTTATTATCATTAAAACTTAAGGCTTAAGGAATCTAAGATTGTCTTTAATTTAATAATATGCTTTTATTCTTTCACAAAAAATCAAATCCAATGTGATATCTAAGACAACTTGATTGTCACACCTTAATTTCATAGGAGGGGTATTATCAAATCCTATCTCCTCCAAAATTTCCAACCCACATCAACACACAAGTTGTTTGAGTCATAGCCTTTTATTTTTCCTTTGGACTAGATCTCGCTACCACATTTTTCTTTTTTTACTTTTCCAAGAGATTGAGTTATCCCCCAAAAATACACAATAACTTGTGGTAGATTTACCATCCATAGGAGGCCCAACCCAATTTGCATTAGAGAAAGCCTCCAGCTATGTATTCCCATGATAATGATACAAAATCTCTTTTAATAGAGCTTTCTTCAAGTACTTAACAATGCAAATAAGTGTTTCCCAATGAGTGTCAATCAAAAAGGACATGAATCGACTAACAACACTTACTAGAAGAGACAATATTTGACCTAGTGATAATGAGCTAATTAAGCTTACCCACCAATTGCCTATATCTTTGTGGACTTGAGGATGGAACTCCATTTTCTAATAGCTTAACTCCTAGTAACTTAGGGGTCTTTCATGGTTTGACTCCCATCAAACTATTCTCATGCAGCAAGTCCAAAAATATACTTCCTTTATGATAAAAAGATCCCATTTTTGAGTATATAACCTCAATACCCAAAAAGTAATTCAGGGCCCCAAAGTCTTTAGTCTAAAATAGAGTTTGAAGAAAACTTCATCAATGTCTTTGTTACCACTTCTTGTAATCACAATATCATCAAAATGCACCACAAGTAAAATGCTACCAAGGTTAGTATTTTTATAAGAACACTATGTGATCATTTTGACTTTACTACAATCCAAATGCAACAACCACATCACTAAATCTCCCAAACCAAAATCTAGGTTATTGCTTCAAGTTGTATAATGACTTCATTGAGCAACACATGTTGCCAAACTACCTTTAAACAACCTAAGTGGTTGCTCCATATACACCAACTCTTTGTAGGTCACTCATCAAAGTGCAGAAAAATATCCTTTTGCATTATCGCTGTGAAGAACACACATGGGACAACCAATTGAGTATGAATTTCAACACAAAAATGATAAAATATGGTGAGTAATTTAGATCTAGACTCCATGATATATAATCACATGGCATAAGAAAATTCATTAACAAAAGTAACAAAATATTTATAACCAAACTTTGAAGTAATTGGACAAGGACCCCATCCATAAGAATAAACGATTTCAAAGAGAGCAAGAGCTCTTTTATTTCAACAAGGAACATAAACACTACAATGATATTTAGAAAATTGACAAGATTCACAAAACAAACTCAACATAGACTCTAACTATGAACATAATTTCCTAAGTACTCCTAAAGATAGATGACCTTGTTGATAATGAAGCTGAAATGTAGAGACTGTAGAAGCTAGAAATGCATGTGAAACTTCTTTTTTTATAGCAAATACAACCCATTAGATACTCATTCTTTACCAATAATCTTTTGTGATTACAAATCTTGAAATACACAAGAATAAAAAAAAATACAAAGAAATTTAATGAATGTGTTATTTGACTAATAGAGAAAAGATTGTACAAGGATTCAAGTAAGTACTAAATAGAAGACAATGGTAAACTAGGAATTTGGGGTAGTACATCCACTCCCCTTAACATGAATACTAGACCCATTAACAAGGGTAACTGAAGAATGGATATTGGATAGATTGAAAGAACAAAATAAATTTGAATCCTTTGCCATATGATCCATGGTACTAGAATTAGTGACTAAACATTGATAAGTATGTAAGAGACAAGCAATAGGATTACTTGTTTGGACAAAGTTGTTAAAGAAGAATATCCAAGTGACTAATGAGAAAATTTGAAAATGCTTGTATCTTTGAAACTTGTCATTAGTCATAAACATTGTATGCTCTTTCCTTGATTAGTCAACAATATTAGCTAGGATACTACTCGAGCTTGTGACTATGAGTACTATTGTTTATGTGAGGAATGAGGACATCGATTTCGATAATGACCTACTTCTCCATAATCATAAAACATTACTTGTGCACCATAACCTCCACCCTGACCACGACCACCATGACTTTCTTGACTCCCACCATTAGCACCACCACGACCTTATGATTATACCGCTAAAGTATAGGGATCAAGAGTATCACCTTATTGAGTGGAGTAGGAGACCTCAAAAAATGATTACATAACCTAAGAAAAGACATCATCTCTAAATAAAGACTAGAAAGCCAACTCAGGGTTATAAACATCTTTTGCTAGGTCACCATCTCCTCTATAAATTTGCAAGCATGGAGAGAAGTCAATTCTTCAATGTAGTTCTTAAAACTCTAAGAAGAAGTCCATCAACTTTCACTTATTTTTTTTGGAAAAAAATCTTGCAGAAGAGCATAAATTTGATTCAAATTATTGGATTTCCCAGAGAAAATTTTTAGAAAATCTCACAAATTCTTTACTGTGTTTGCAATGGGTGATAACGGAATAAGTTTGTCTATCAACCAAATTGATGAGCAAGGGCAGGATCTATTTGTCATCTTACATCCACAATATTGCCTTCAAATAATCAAAAAACATGTTTTTGCTAAATGATCTTAATTCCCCTTCCTGTTGAGACTAACTTCAACTAAATACTTCCACTTCACATAATTCTCACCATCTCCATCAAGTTTGATATTAGTGAGTTTGGAGGAAGTGGTAACAATCTCAATAATAGGTCCTTTGGCACCTTCTTTGTTGCTAGGCATATTTACACAATAACGAAACACTCTTTTGATCCAAAAACACATTGGGTCACATTATAACACCTCAAAACAGCCCCAAAAACCACAAATACCCACAAAATCAAATAGGCTTTAATCACACATAAAAAATTCCTTACATTGTCTTAACAATGCGAGCCATCTACTACGAAAACAAACATCCAAAGCCCCACACAAAAACCTAAAACAAGAGGGATTTTCTTATCTACAATTTGCATTAAGTTTTGCATACCAAAAAATAATTTTCAACCCCAATAGTCTTGGCTAACCTTCTTTGTGGCTGTTAGTAGTTTTTTTTTAAGCAATAGAAAAAGATGGTTCATGATTGTACTAAACCCTACCTAGCTCTATGATACATCTAAAAAGAGATAATGAGAAAGAGAAATATGAGTAAGTTGTAAATAGGTTCACTTTAATGTGTGTAGCTACCCTCATATTTATATAACTAGGTCAAGTATATACAAGCACTTGGTCTAAGCTTGTAAATACACTAAAATTCTTTTATTCTAAATAACTCTAATAAACTATAAGCTAGATAACAAGTTTGGAATCACATTCAACCCCTATATGCTTAAACCCTACATTCCAAGCCACGTCCAAAGTAAAAGTAAACCTCGCATCTTTGCCATAAGGACATTTGAGTATCCTAAGTTCTTCCCGAATCCTAAAACCCAATTACCATCAACATTCCTAATTAAACTAGCACGTGACTTTGTTTATTTTAAATAGACATTTGTATTAATTTTAAATCAGTCCAAAAAAAGGCTTTCCACGTGACACCCTCTACCCCAACATACATACACAGTAATTATAAAAAAAATAAAATTTTTCATCATTAAAAAACCAAATTTCCAACCACGTAAGGGTAAATAGTTCACATTCATAAACTTAATCCAAATAACATGCCGGTAAAATTACAAAGAAATAAAACTGAATTTTCCAAAATAATTTAATAAGAACATCTTAAACTAATCCTATCTATGTCCCGATGTCACATGTCCTATTAGAGCAAAACCCAACATAGAAGCTTAAGCTTCATCACCAACATTCTCAGCCTCACACTGATGATCACCTATATAATAGTCAAAGCAAAACAACACGAGAAACGGGAGTGAGAAACATCTCACTCTGGCTCACAGTGTAGAAATATACGCCGGATAGCCAAACACAAATAAAACAGGTATAACATAGATAAATTAATAATAACATCACACTCATCCAAGACATAAACCATCACTTTATCATATAACATTAAAAATGCATAAGTATGGACACGGACTACATATTATCATGCATGTGGCGCCAGTAAAACATCACATGGCATATTGTCGC
The DNA here is from genome assembly GCF_000340665.2 of Cajanus cajan. Classification (NCBI taxonomy): domain Eukaryota; kingdom Viridiplantae; phylum Streptophyta; class Magnoliopsida; order Fabales; family Fabaceae; genus Cajanus; species Cajanus cajan. The sequence continues at coordinate 124,329 of NW_017984566.1, read as the reverse complement.
TAGCAATACACGAAGAGTAGTCTAGGAGTACATGCCGGGTCACACCCTCTGCGCACTCTCACTAGAAGGACATACTACCAGAGTCTCGTCAAGATAGCTAAGCCGCACAAGATACATCCCATGCACACAATGGGCGAGACTGAGACTTCCAAACCGAGCTATCCCCAAGGACTAATCCCCAAAGCTTTTAACTAGGGGGCCTTCTCTGGCGGTGTATTCTATATCGTACCCTTAAAACATTTATGCATATGATGCATGTCAATCAAGACTCCATGCTTTTCTCATATCACATTTTCATGTCTCATTCCCATATCACATTATCATGTCTCAATACATCTCATCATCACATCTCCTCATTACATTTCATCATCACATCTCCTCATTACATTTCATCATCACATTCACATTATCACATCATATTCACAGTTTTCACAAAGCACTTTTATTCATATCAGAACTCATCTATTTGCAAAAGTAAACATATATTCATACATCTCATACAACAAGGAATACAACAGAATAATCAGAAGGTAAAACAGAAAATATTAGAAATATGTCTGTTTCTCATAGGGTTCCCACAAGAACCCACAGAGCACTCTAATTCATATCAAAACTTGTTTATTTTTAAAATTAGACACATATTTACACTTAGTAAATATCAAGAAACACAGTAGAAAACTTAGAAGGTAAAACATAAAACATTTAAAATTTGTCTCTTACAATTATCAATGCATTCCCTTAGGGTTTCCCATAGGAAACCATATAGATCTCAATTCATACAATTAATTACATATAAGAAAACAATAGGTAAAACATATACAATTGGGGAAAACCCCTCACACATAAGTATACAAAAAATACAACAAACACAGGATTGGGGGTCAATCCCACTACCCAACAGATATTCCCACACCCAAAGCGAGGTTTCTCACTCCTCCCTTACCTGGATGAGCAGAAGACGAATGGTCTTGGTGTGATCTAAGATCGTTCCTGAGTACTCTTCCTTAGAGCTCTTTGTTTTTCCTATCTTTTTTTCCCTAATCCTTCAGAATGCAAATGAGGCAGATACGGTTAACACTACCTGATTTCTTTCTTAAAATTAATCTATTGGGCTGGGTCAACCCAACCCATTTTCCTTCTCTTCTAACCCACTTCTCTTTTTCCTCAAAATAATTAAATAAAATAAATACATGTATATTATAAAATATTTTTCCTCTATAATAATAATATATTTCTGACCCAAAATATAATAATATAATTTCAATAACAAAATATCATATAAAATCAACCTTCTCTTAAAACATATAAATATTTATTTAAAAATGCTAATAAAAATACTTATTTAATACGTACAAAATAATTGTCCAAAATAATAATTATTTAAAACGTACAAAATAATATTTCTATATAATTATTAAAATAATTATGACCAAATACCATATAATAATAATAATAATAATAATAATAATAATAATAATAACCTTTTTGAAAACTGGGGTATTACAATACTTCCCCCCCCCCCCTTTTAAGAAATTCGTCCTCGAATTTCTAAAATGAAGAGGTTCGACTATGACTCCTTCATTAAACTCAAGATTCGTCCTAAACTTCCTAGGCAAACCTACAACAAAGACTAGACGCATTATCTCACTTCCAAACAGGGACATCTAAAGGTTACAAAAGTCCTAAAAGGCTTCCGATATTCTATCTTAGACTTATACCATACTAAACATGAGTACACAAAATTCCTCTACTCCTCTCTTCACCGTAGGCCACCACGCTTCCGCTGCGTCACTCTGATACATCTTAGTAGCTTCTAAATGGATGTTAAGAGTACTCTTTTGTCCTCCCTCTAAGATCATCTTCCTAAATTCAAGATTACTAGGCCATAGATCCTATCATTGAACCCCAAAACACCATCAACTTCCACTCGTAAAGGGCTATCTATACCCCTACCAATCCTCTCCACTTGGTTCACTAAGAAAGGATCTAACTCCTAGGCTTCTCTAATCTCGTCCATTAATTCATTAGTCACTTTCAACATAATTGATTCAATGCTCCTAAAGGTAATCTCACACACCAAGCTTAAGTCTCTAAACTCTTCAATCAAATCCAACTCTTAAATCATCAAAGATGATAGATGAAAGATCATCCTACTCAAGGTATCTTCTAGAATAATAGCTTTATTTCTACGACCCTCTCCAAAGATCAAGTGCCTAAGCGTAAGTTCACTAGGTACACAGAATCGGTCTCCAAGTCTTACCACTTCATCTATACCCAAGGCAACTCTTCTCTCCATTACCTTGTCCTATAGCTTCATATCTTGTCACCAAATTGAATCAACTAATTATGCTTCTCCAATTTCCTTCAACAATCCACTCGTTACTCGAGTCATACCTAGTCTCACACTACTAAGGGTAACCTCATAAGCCAAACTTAAATCCTTAGACTAAGCCAAAAGATCCATCTCTCTAACCATAAGGAAAGGAAAATATAAAGGTTTCCTACTCAAAGCATCGATCACCACATTGGCTTTACCTAGATAACAACTAAAATTAAAATCCTAGTCCTTAAGAAATTCCAACTATATCCTTTGGTCAAAAGATATTTAAGGCTCTAACGATCACTAAATACCTCAAGTTTAGAATCATATAGGTAGTGTCTCCAAATCTTAGTGTAAATATCATAACTACTAACTCAAGGTCATGGGTAAGGTAATTCCTCTCATGAATTCTCAATTTCCTAGAAGCATAAGCTACTACCATTCCTTCTTGCATCAACACTATGCCCAAACCCATCCTAGAAGCACCACTATATACCACAAAAGACTTACTAAATCTAGTAGTATTAACACTAATCAATTTTTCCTTAAGAGTTTGGAAACTACTCTCACACTTACTATCCCACACAAAGACAACACTCTCCCTAGTTGACCTAGTCAAAAGTAATGTTATCTTAGAAATTTCCTCAATAACTCTCCTATAATAATAAGCTTATCTAAGAAAACTCTTAACCTCACTAATTGACTTAAGTATCACCCACTTAAGCACAACTTCTATCTTAGATAGACTTATGTTATACCTCTGCTAGAAATTACAAAACCTAGAAAACTCGTCTTATACAATAAAAAATCATACTTAGAATACCTACTTCAAACAATCGATATATATCATTCCTAAGCAGTACGAATCAATCACCATTTACTCCATATAGCATGTACATGAACCAACTTTACACATAACATCATACAACCTTAAACAACCTCTCAATCCACATGACATCTCAGAATCATGACAAAAATCAATTTTTATCCTTGCATTTCCTAACGATTCGAAAATATTATGACACCATACATATCCCTTCAATAACGATAAAAGAAAATGATACCTAGAGAGTTATGATCATCCAAATGATCTCAAACCTATCTCAAAAGAAAGCTAAGAGAATAAGCTACAACTCCTATGAAGACATAAGATTCTAAAAAGATCATCTTCTTAGCTAAAAATTTCAAAAACCGCAGCAGATATATTCAGAGCTTATAGGTAGACCTTTGATCACCAAAGTAGCTATAACTGGATTTCTAGACCTCCGTTTTACCTGATTTTAGTTCCATTGGAAAGATAACGTCCAAGGCTACAACTTTTGTGAAGACTCTAAAATCTAAATCTGTCAATATGGTACTCATACTGACACAACAAAACTGCAGCGAAAATATCGTCTACACCAAACAACAATAGTATATCAATATATGTAAGGCCACAAAAATACCTCAACCCTTCCAAACTCACACCTCAACTTCATATTCAAGCTTCCCACTACAATCCTAAACCAAAACAACTCACATATTTAGCACCACAGACTTAGAAAATAAAACTCACATGCTACCTAAACCATAAACGGTTAACATGCCAGCACAAACACTCAAGGGAATTACCAACACTTTCAATCTCTCATCAAGGATACCAAAACTCCAATTCTCAGATACAACCTCCTTGGATTCAATCGCTACAACTATAGATTCTAGAAAATCCATTAACCGAAAACTCTCGACAAATCAATCTCTCACCCAAATCTAAGGTCCCAATATTTTCTAGTTGATTAGCACAATATCTCGTTTACTACTACTCGCACATATGCTTGCAACACAAGCGATACCACCCAACCACTACTTCTTACGTAAGAAGTATCAAAAAATTAAGCACTCATAAGAATGAAGAAGAGCAGTCACAATGATATTAGCTAACACTATCTATTATTCCTCTAATTACAATATAATCTAACAGTATAAAACTCAACAATATCAACACAAGGAGAACATCATCATCAAAGCAAAGCATCATCAAAGTATACAATAACAAAACACTGTCAGAGTACACAACAGAATCATGATAAGTACATAACTCACGACCGATTAGATCAACCAGGTTTTGATACCACTTAATGTGACACCCTCTACCCTAACATACATATACAATAATTATAAAGAAACCATGCAAATTAACACTACACTTGTGAGTCATGTGCAATTTAGTCCAAAATTTGTATTTAAATTATCATTATTTTAAAAATGTTTAAGATAACTCACCCATTTTCTTTTTTTATTTTTAAAAATTAACATAATCCATTAGTGATTGAAACACGATTCATTCATTCCTAATATCTTTACTCACATTGTCTTTTTCACTCTACTTGTTTTTCCTTACATTTTCTTTTAAAACTTTAACTTCTATTTTTTTTTTAATTATTGAACCTTTTTTATTTCTTGTAGTAAAAAAAATAATACTTTCTTTTCCACTTTATCAATTTTCTAATTATTTTTCTCACTAGGATATAGAGAAGTGAGATAGATGACTCCAATAATTTTAAAAAAAATTATACATATAATATTTTTATAAAAAAATGTACGGTCAAAATATACATATTTAAAAGTCAAAAATTAAGTTGCACATGATCCAAATATCATGATGCAAATTTACATCACTTTACTAAAATATATATTAAAGGGAATGCCTAGCATAGTGTAAGAATGATAATATGGATTCAATTTAGTGGACAACCTATCAATCTACCTATTTTTGATAGGTTGGATTAGACAAATAAATCCATAAATCCATTAATGTAAATTAAAATTTTTAAATATTTTTTTTTAGAAAAAATGATAAGTTGAAATTGAATCCACTTGCCTACTTATCATTTTTATCTTATTAACTCACTAAAATAGATGAATATGTTAACTTATTATTTGTTTTGATGGATCAAACCATCTTACCAGAGGCTGATGCATTTTTGTTTTATTTGATCAACAAACATTAGTATAAGTATTGTAGGGGAGAATTCAGAAAGAAAGAAAAAAATGTATTATAGTGGAGATCACGTGCATGTCACGTGTAGAACTTCGTTTTGTTTAGGTGGTTCACCATAAACCACTATAGGTAATGCACTTCAAAATTATGAGGCACAAAGATTACCATAAAATGATATTAAAAAAAAATAAAAATAAAGGTGGAGCTGTTAACTTGTTGTATGGTCAACATCAGTCTCCTCAAAGCAAACTTTTTGACATTGAGATTATTATCTTCTTCTGTCACTAATCCTAAGATTCATGGCTCTAGATGCCAAGGACCTCAAATTTGCTCTAGCTAATGTTGATGAGGGTAGTCTACTAGTAGTAGACTGTTCTTGGCTCCTATAAGTTTGCATGAACTCTTCTCTTTGCAACCTGAGAGCCAAAGCTGCATCCTCATGTTGGCGGCTTGCAGAAATCCCTCCTCTTCTTGCCCCCACTCTTTGCAACACACGAGTTCTAGTTGTTGTTGTTCCATGGCTTTGCTCATCAATTTCTCTCTGCAACCTTCTGGCCAATGCAGCATCCTCATCCTCTTGTGTTGTTGATGTTGTTGTTGTTGCCACACTCCTCCTTGAACTTCTGGTTGATGCCCCCCTAGATGGTGGTGTGCTTCTATTCCTTATGTTGGCATAAAATGCTGTTTCTGGACTCAGATTTTGAGCTTGTTGTCGAGCATTCAAGGCACCAGCTGCTTTCCTTGCTTCAATTTCTTGGGGAAACAGAAGCTGAATTGTGTTCCAGAGGACTGTGTTCACAGTGCACGATCGTCCATTGCTGCAATGTATCATATCATGAAGGGTTATAGATAAGCTAGCAAAAAGTGAAATGCTTGTGGAACAGAAAACCATTAATTAAGAACATGTGATTTTGTAAAGTTGCACAAAAAATTAATAGACTAGTAACCTTATTAACTGCCTGCATTTTGGGCATTTTTTGCCACATTTGTCAGCGGCGGATCGTAGACATTTTCTACAAAAGCTGCAAAATTGATGAATCATAATCAGAAATCTAGGAATTCATGTGTTAAAGTTAAATTGGCCACCACAAGGGAAATTTTCTAGCATAATTTTCTGCAAAAGCTGAAAAATAGTAGATTCTGGATCAGAGTAGGTGCTAGGAGTTGATATACTAAAAATTAAATTGGGGTACCCTAAAGGCATATTTCTAACACAAGGTGAAAAACTGTAGATTCTAGATCAGATATCTAGGAGTTGATGTGTTAAAAGTTAATTTGGGTAGCCCCTAAAAGAAAATTTCTACAACACAATTTTCTACAAAAACAAAAACTAAGTAGAATCTAGATCAGAAAACTAGGAATTCATTTGTTAAAAATTAAATTGGGTACCCTAAAGGAAAATTTATAACCCAATTTTCTACACAAACTAAAAATTTGTAGATTCTAGATCAGAAAACTAGGAATTCACATGTTAAAAATTAAATTGGGTGCCCTAAAAATTGTAGCACAATTTCAATGGTTCAAATAAAAAGTTCTTTATGGTGGGGTGTTTGTATTTTGATTTGTTACATACCTGTGACCACAAGGAGTGGTACTTGGCTCATAGCATATCTCCAAACAAATCTGCAGTTAGCAAATAAAATATCATATTCATGTCCTAACAAAATATGAAACTAACTTGTAACAAGCATCAAGCATCACAAGGCTCTTACAGCACATGAAAGCTCTTCCCTTAGTTTATCCATGCAGGGAAGAGCAGAACTAGAAGAAGAGACACCCTTGTTCTTCTCGGTCAATTCATTCCCACCCTCTTCTACTTTGCTTCCCTCGTTAACTTTCTTTCCTTTCTTCTTTCTCCCACTATCTGTCAATCAAAACAACATAACATGAGTGAGAAGAATACACATGAAAGCAAATAAACATAAAATTGAGACATCTAAGACAATGAATGACCTTTTTTGGGAGTTTCTTCTTCATCAAGATCAAGAATAGCTACAGGTTGTGGAGTCCTCTGAGCTCTACGTTTCCTATAGCATGATAACCAATCAAATCAAGTCACTTTACTAGAAACAAAGAACCAATCTTTACAAAGAAAAAAAAAACCACAAAACTTAAATAAAATTCCCTGGGTGCTCTTAGTATTGTTTTCACTTTTTCAATCAGAATTACAGTTTTATAAGAGAAGTTTGTATCAGTCTATCACATTACTAATATGAATCTTCAATTCTGATTACTAAATAACATTAAAACAAGTAAGATATGTTTTAAGTTGTTCTTAGTATTTACATTTTTCCTATCGGAATCAGAGTTTCACCTTAATAATTTGCGTAATAAAGATTTGTATCTTTCAATACAAAATACTCAGATAAAACATCAATTCTAATTTTTAATCGACATCAGAAGCACTTAAGAAATTAGATCTTAAGTTAAAGAAAAAGGGTTGAAGCTGAATTGAAGAAGGGTACACACTACACACACTACCTTGAAGAGTTGGTAGGTGGGGTTTTGGAGTGCAAAAGAAATCGCCTCTTGTGGTTGGAATCTCTGTCTGGCGTGTCTTCAACGATGAGGCTGGCCAATAACAGAGCCTCTTCATCCCAACCAGCCATAGCTGCAGCGGATTTGAACCTTGGGCTGAAAAGGGTCGCAATATTTTGGCCATTCGAATCTGCTAATGCTACCTTCTCGCTTCTGGGGCTGCGTTTCTGTTCTTCACCCACCGCCATTTTCTTCTCCTCTATACTTTTCGAGTCACACTCCCACACTTCCAACGATTATTTTGAATTTTCACAACGGTCGAATTATTTTAAACGGCTTCCCTGTGCCGGCCATTGCAACGGATATATTTTCGAGGGCAATAATGTCAAGGGCTCGTTCCATTTTTACTGCATTATGTATATTATTCTATATTAATATATAAAAGTAATATTCTCTTTAGTAATCACTTTGTTCTTTATTTTTTTATTTATTATTATATTTTTTATTTTAAAATAATTTTAAAAAATATTTTTTAATCAAATTTAAGAATTTAAAATTAATGAATTAATCATAATATCAATTAGATTAATATATTTTTATTATTTAATTTTAATTAATATTTTATTTTTAATTGAGATACAAAGTGCGTCGGCTCCATTAATATATAAAAAAAAATTCTTTTTAATAATCACTTTCATTTTCATATCTTGTTGACCATTATATCTTTTAATTTTAAAAAAAACTAAAAAATAATATTTTTATTAAATTTAAGATTTTAAAATTAATAAATTAATCATTATACCCTTTACTTAATTTTAAGAAAGAGTTTTTTTTTTAAAAAGAGTTTTGAATAATTCAAATTCAAGATCTTGAAATTAATAAAAAAGAGAAAGGGTTTTTTCTTTCTTTCTAGTACGTGTATAATGTTAACACTTGCTTTTATTATTAATGTACGGCTAATTTTGCTTTTTTAAAGAGAGTTGAGCATTGTAAATAAATAATTAAAAATTAGAAATATGAGTAAATGTATTAGGAATGAACAACTAAAGTAGTAAATAATTAAAACTGTATCCGAGTATTTGATGAGTATCAAATTTTATTTTATAGAGAGCAATTAATGGTGGAGTTTCCCAAAAAAAAAAATTCTTTTTCTTAAATGGTATATATATATATATTTTATTATATTATAGATAATTTAAAGTATATGTATTTAAGTATTTTTTTTTTGCTCTTTTAAAATATTTTGGTAAGCTGTCATTGATTATGGATATGTTTCTTAAGAAAAAAAATTCTGCTTATTTTTTTTATTTTTTTTTAACTTTGTAATGATCTAAGTATTAAATTGGTACAACTATAACATAAATCATAGTTTTGAAAATGAATCAAATCAATCGGTCAAACCAATTCAATTGAGAGTCAATCTTGAATTGGTTTGATTCACTTGAAGAACCGTTCTGCATCGAACATTTTAAAAATTGGTAAAATCAATCAAAATTAGTAAAATCGATTTAAATCGATCCATTTAATTTAATTTAATTTTTAATTTTTAAAATTTAATTTAAAATATTATTAAGAAAATTCATATTTAATAAAAAATTATAAATTAGAATAACTTATTTCTAATACTTGTTTCATAAATATAATTTAATCATGTATGTTACTTTACAATTTTTAATATCTTTATTTTTTATAATTTATATTATATTAATTTGATACTTTTTATTCTAGCTGTAAACTTATTATTATTAATAAACATTATTATATTTTCTTAAAACTTAAACTTAAATATTATATTATATATAGTTAAGAATTTTACATATACATCACATCATTTGATGAACTTGAGTTATGAACTTAATTATGAAGTTCACTTATCAAAATCCGCTTTATATACCTTAGTGTTCCTCGATCCAACTCTCAAATGCGTAAGTTACATCCCTTATAACTTAAGTCTAGGATCATCTAACATCTAACCCTTGCCTCAACACAGACAAAATAGCATAGAACAACTTAAAACAACATAAAGTATCAAGCTTAATTACATACATACTAAGAAAATCATAGTGTTACTAACTTAAAAGATGTTTTAATCAATTTTATTTGGTAATTATAAAGAAGGTGCTTTCTAGGGTGTACCCAATGAAGAAATGGTGCACCCAATTCGATGGATCATGTGTTTTACTTTTATTTTTTTTATATTCTTTTATTTCATTAACATTTTCAACTCCCTTATTTTCATCGTATTAGCTCCACATATGAAAATATAGTGAATTGTTATGGTATTGTTATGTACAAAGATAATCTTTATTATGGTGGCTATTGTTAACAAGGGAGGTGGTGGCCTTGGACCAATCTTTTAATGGGCTAATGTGGGGATGAAAATTTGCTCCACGATAAGGTAAAGGATGAGCTCATTGTAGGGATGACAAAATAGACTCAGATCCTATGGGAACCAAAAAGAATACCCGCTTGCAGGATGGGTAAATACTTGTTTATATGGAATCAGTATGGGGAAAGTATAGATTTGCAAAATTTAATGGGTACGGGTGTAGGTATGGGTACTATGGTACCCAACCCGCCCTACTATGCAATTATATATATATATATATATATATATATATATTAATATAATAATATAATTACTTAATAATAATTTCTTATTTATTTAAATTATATTATGATATTATAACTAAAACCCTATCTACCTTCATTTTTTCTTCTTGCAATCTTTTGTCTTCACCCACCCATTGTGTCGTCGTTTGTCATCAACCTTGCGTCTCGCCTTCCCTTGCCACTACTTACCATATCCTTGTGTCATCTCCATTGTCTGCTTGCATCTCACCTTGCATTACCGTCGCTTGTGTTTCCTCCTCATACATATTCAATAATTATGAAAACATATTCTTGGAGTAAATAAATCTTTTGAATTAAAACCATGGTTCCACTAACATGAGAGTAGAGAATTCACATTCGTAAACATAATCATAATTCACTTGCGGAAATTACAGAAAAAATAAAGTTGAAGGTTTTCCAAAACAAAAGAAAGAAACTAAATTCCAAAACTAAGCCTAACTATGCCCCGATGTCACATATTCTATCATATCACTCCCAACTGAAGCCTAAGCCTCATTACCAACATCCTCATGCTGATAATCACCTGCAACATAATTTAAACACATACAAGAACAACAAGGGAGTGAGAAACATCTCACTCAGGTTCAAGTGCAGAAATAAGGTTAGATAACACACACACAATAAACATAAGTCACAAGCACAAATCACATGTAAACAATACACATACACAATCAGTATCACATGCACACTCATTTATCATGCAATTATGTCATGGACTCGACTCATAAATGCATGCATGTGGCGCCATACAGAAGTTTCACATTTCTCATCACTGGAATAAATCATTTTATCACTGATGACTCAAGGTACACCTGGAATAGCTTGTTACATCACTGGTATGCGGCCTAAGCGGCACACCTGGAATAAATCATTTCATCACTGCTGACCCAAGGTACACCTGGAATAGCTTATTACATCACTGGTATGCGGCCTAAGTTTCACACTTGGAGTAAATCATTTCATCACTAGTGACCCAAGGTACACCTGGAAAAGCTTGTTACATCACTGGTATGCGACCTAAGCAGCACACCTGGAATAAATCATTTCATCACTAGTGACCCAAGGTACACCTGGAATAGCTTGTTACATCATTGGTATGTGGCCTAAGCGGCACGCTTGGAGTCATATATGCACATGATGCATGTCACACATTCACTATTTTATTGACTCAACATTTCACTTATCACGTCTCATCATATCTCATGTCATATTATTTCATAATATCATATCACAGATCATATGTTCACCTTTCACATTCTCACTTCATATTCACATAGTCTCATACAAGGAACTTCTCGTAGTCATATACATCAAAATAGGACATAAATCATACCAAGAAGTTATCCAACATCATACCCATTGAATTCACAATTCATAATATACGAAGCACAAGGGCCATAGATTCAACTTCATGATTTCCCACATTTTCTACAACCAACCAGTTAATATAATATTTTAATTGTTCAAAACACTTTAACTATTATCCAAAACATGAATCCATCATCAATTTTACATATCATGCCTCAAAATTCATCCAAAGATCATATCCCTAATTTTACTTCATAGGGTTTTCCACAAGAACCCACAAAGCATTCTAATTCATATTAAAACTTGTCTATTTTTGAAATTAAACACATATTTACGCTCAACATCGCACAAGGAACGTAATAGAACATTCAGAAAATAAAATAGAAAACATTGATATTTTGCTTGTTCTTAGAAGCATGCATCAAGTAAGGGATTGGGACCCATCCTGCTACTCAACAAGTAGAAGATGAAGCTAGAGCAAAATCTGGTTGATCTCCTTCTCTTGGTTCTCCTTGGTCTTCAGAGAGTGTGTCCAGGAGTAGTGCCAGAGTCTGCTATTTATAGATGTTAGAAGTGGCCAGAACGACCCGTTTTGGATTCAGAACAACCCATTCTAGATCCTTTCATCGTGTGTTAAATTCGCATCTGGAACGACCCGTTCTTAAACCAGAACGACCAGTTCTAGAGTTGATTTTAACTCATAATGGCCATGTTTAGAATGGCCCGTTCTTAAACAAGAATGGTCCGTCTCCAACTAGGGTTATAGGCCTTTTTGGTGGTTTAGAATGCCCCATTCCAGTTGGGAACGGCCCGTTCCCAACTAGGATTTATAGGCCTTTTTAGTAGTTTGGAAGGACCTGTTCTAGTTTGAGAACGACCCATTATGGGCTACTAAATCACCCTTATTGAGCTTTGAGCCTTCATATTGTAACGACCCGCCGTGGTCTCTACATTTAATGGAATCGCACTAAGAAAAACAATAACTTATCATGCAATGATGTCATGGACTCGACTCATAAATGCATGCATGTGGCGCCAGTCACATATCTCATCACATATCACGTGGTATGCTGCCAAAGCAACATACTTGGAGTAGTCTAGGAGTACATGTCGGCTCAACCGCGCACTCTCAACTAGAAGGAATGTACTCTAAGGTCTCCCCAGGATAGCGAAGCCGTGCAAGATACATCCCATGCACATAAACAGACAAAACTAGGCCTTCCAAATCGTGTTATCCCCTAGGACTCCTCCGAGATGTTTAACCCGAAGGGCCTTCCCTAACGGTGTACTCCATATCATACCTCATTACATAGATGCATATGATGCATGTCACACTTTCACATGTTCATGGACTCAACATTTCACTTTTCATATCTCTTCATGTCACTTGTTCTCATATCACATTATCATATTTATAGTCACAAGGTCACATATAAGAGATTCTCATCCTCATCAATCTCATAAAAATACACCACTTGCATCAACACCATAATAAGACAATTCTCACACCATTAGCACCTTCAAACATAACTTAAACCTTATCCGTTTTCGAAATTATCTATTCCTCATAGGTTTCTTATAGAAACTCACAGAGCACCCTAATTCATATTAAAACTTATCTGTTTTTGAAATTAGACACATATTCACACTTAGAATCACACAAAAAATGCAACAGAACTATCACAAAGCAAAATAGAAAAATTTTATAAAGTGTTTGTTCCTATACACAAACATCAGGCAAGGGATTGGAGATCAATCTGACTACCAAACAATTATTTACGCACCCTCGAGTCAGGTTTCTCACTCCCCCTTACCTTGATGAGTAGAAGAGGAAGCGCGTACAGTTCCCCTGTGACCTCCTCCTCATGGTTCTCTTAAGTCTTCAGAGCACAATGCATAGAAAAGAAAGAGAAAGTGAGAAGCGTGAAAATAACTCAGGACAACCTCCTTTCTTAAAAGTAATAAAAATAAATAATAATAATAATAATAATAATTAGCAAAAGACCACTATGTCCCTCCTTCCCTTTTCATAAAATAATTAAACATATTTCTTTCTTTTAATAAATAACATAAACATAATTCTTGATAAAAAAAAAATATTTTCATAAAAATAGTCTTATAGAAAATAATTCAAATTTTAATTAAAAATCATTTTTATATTAAAATAGAGCTCACATAAAATAGATAAATAATATAAAATTTACTTCTCCCTTTTAGTTAAAATAGCATATGTTTTTTTTCTAAAAATAAAGTTCATATCAAATAACTAAATAATATTAAAAAACCTTCTAATAAACACATTAAAACATTAAAATAAATATTACGTATTATTAATATAATTTTATAAAAATCAGGGTGTTATAATTATCAAAGGAGATAATCGATTACCACAAAATGAAATACAATTCTAGGTTCTGAGAAGCTCAGGATAATCGATTACTGTGTCTCATAATTGATTACCCTGACTCT
>NW_017984566.1:77981-109386 GCF_000340665.2 Cajanus cajan | reverse complement strand
CCCCCGTACCTGGATGAGCAGAAGATGAATGGTCTTGGTGTGATCTAAGATCGTTCCTGAGTACTCTTCCTTAGAGCTCTTTGTTTCTCCTCTTTTTTTCCCTAACCCTTCAGAACGCAAATGAGGCAGATAGGGTTAACACCACCTGACTCCTTTCTTAAAATTAATCCATTGGACTGGGTCAACCCAACCCATTTTCCTTCTCTTCTAACCCACTTCTAATTTTCCTCAAAATAATTAAATAAAATAAATACATGTATATTATAAAATATTTTTTCTCTATAATAATAATATATTTCTGACCCTAAATATAATAATATAATTTCAATAACAAAATATCATATAAAATCAACCTTCTCTTAAAACATATAAATATTTATTTAAAAATGCTAATAAAAATACTTATTTAATACGTACAAAATAATTGTCCAAAATAATAATTATTTAAAAACGTACAAAATAATATTCCTCTATAATTATTAAAATAATTATGACCAAATACCATCTAATAATAATAATAATAATAACCTTTTTGAAAATTGGGGTGTTACAGCACACATACAAGCCATACATAAAACACTAACAAATGCACAATAACTTATCATGCAATGATGTCATGGACTCGACTCATAAATGCATGCATGTGGCGCCAGTCACATATCTCATCACATATCACGTGGTATGCTGCCAAAGCAACATACTTGGAGTAGTCTAGGAGTACATGTCGGCTCAACCGCGCACTCTCAACTAGAAGGAATGTACTCTAAGGTCTCCCCAGGATAGCGAAGCCGTGCAAGATACATCCCATGCACATAAACAGACAAAACTAGGCCTTCCAAATCGTGTTATCCCCTAGGACTCCTCCGAGATGTTTAACCCGAAGGGCCTTCCCTAACGGTGTACTCCATATCATACCTCATTACATAGATGCATATGATGCATGTCACACTTTCACATGTTCATGGACTCAACATTTCACTTTTCATATCTCTTCATGTTTAGCCCACCCACTTTCCTCCAAGTACCACGCACCCTCCAAGTACCACACATGGAGTTAGGACAGAAGGGTTTGGGTATGATTAAGCTGTGATTATGAGTTGTTGATCACTAGGACTAGGGGAGATGTTTCTAAAGTTGCTCATCCCATTGTGTGGATTGAGATAGTTGTGGTGGTCTAACTTGTTCTCATATCACATTATCATATTTATAGTCACAAGGTCACATATAAGAGATTCTCATCCTCATCAATCTCATAAAAATACACCACTTGCATCAACACCATAATAAGACAATTCTCACACCATTAGCACCTTCAAACATAACTTAAACCTTAAATACCATCTAATAATAATAATAATAATAACCTTTTTGAAAATTGGGGTGTTACAGCACACATACAAGCCATACATAAAACACTAACAAATGCACAATAACTTATCATGCAATGATGTCATGGACTCGACTCATAAATGCATGCATGTGGCGCCAGTCACATATCTCATCACATATCACGTGGTATGCTGCCAAAGCAACATACTTGGAGTAGTCTAGGAGTACATGTCGGCTCAACCGCGCACTCTCAACTAGAAGGAATGTACTCTAAGGTCTCCCCAGGATAGCGAAGCCGTGCAAGATACATCCCATGCACATAAACAGACAAAACTAGGCCTTCCAAATCGTGTTATCCCCTAGGACTCCTCCGAGATGTTTAACCCGAAGGGCCTTCCCTAACGGTGTACTCCATATCATACCTCATTACATAGATGCATATGATGCATGTCACACTTTCACATGTTCATGGACTCAACATTTCACTTTTCATATCTCTTCATGTCACTTGTTCTCATATCACATTATCATATTTATAGTCACAAGGTCACATATAAGAGATTCTCATCCTCATCAATCTCATAAAAATACACCACTTGCATCAACACCATAATAAGACAATTCTCACACCATTAGCACCTTCAAACATAACTTAAACCTTATCCGTTTTCGAAATTATCTATTCCTCATAGGTTTCTTATAGAAACTCACAGAGCACCCTAATTCATATTAAAACTTATCTGTTTTTGAAATTAGACACATATTCACACTTAGAATCACACAAAAAATGCAACAGAACTATCACAAAGCAAAATAGAAAAATTTTATAAAGTGTTTGTTCCTATACACAAACATCAGGCAAGGGATTGGAGATCAATCTGACTACCAAACAATTATTTACGCACCCTCGAGTCAGGTTTCTCACTCCCCCTTACCTTGATGAGTAGAAGAGATATTCCTCTATAATTATTAAAATAATTATGACCAAATACCATCTAATAATAATAATAATAATAACCTTTTTGAAAATTGGGGTGTTACAGCACACATACAAGCCATACATAAAACACTAACAAATGCACAATAACTTATCATGCAATGATGTCATGGACTCGACTCATAAATGCATGCATGTGGCGCCAGTCACATATCTCATCACATATCACGTGGTATGCTGCCAAAGCAACATACTTGGAGTAGTCTAGGAGTACATGTCGGCTCAACCGCGCACTCTCAACTAGAAGGAATGTACTCTAAGGTCTCCCCAGGATAGCGAAGCCGTGCAAGATACATCCCATGCACATAAACAGACAAAACTAGGCCTTCCAAATCGTGTTATCCCCTAGGACTCCTCCGAGATGTTTAACCCGAAGGGCCTTCCCTAACGGTGTACTCCATATCATACCTCATTACATAGATGCATATGATGCATGTCACACTTTCACATGTTCATGGACTCAACATTTCACTTTTCATATCTCTTCATGTCACTTGTTCTCATATCACATTATCATATTTATAGTCACAAGGTCACATATAAGAGATTCTCATCCTCATCAATCTCATAAAAATACACCACTTGCATCAACACCATAATAAGACAATTCTCACACCATTAGCACCTTCAAACATAACTTAAACCTTATCCGTTTTCGAAATTATCTATTCCTCATAGGTTTCTTATAGAAACTCACAGAGCACCCTAATTCATATTAAAACTTATCTGTTTTTGAAATTAGACACATATTCACACTTAGAATCACACAAAAAATGCAACAGAACTATCACAAAGCAAAATAGAAAAATTTTATAAAGTGTTTGTTCCTATACACAAACATCAGGCAAGGGATTGGAGATCAATCTGACTACCAAACAATTATTTACGCACCCTCGAGTCAGGTTTCTCACTCCCCCTTACCTTGATGAGTAGAAGAGGAAGCGCGTACAGTTCCCCTGTGACCTCCTCCTCATGGTTCTCTTAAGTCTTCAGAGCACAATGCATAGAAAAGAAAGAGAAAGTGAGAAGCGTGAAAATAACTCAGGACAACCTCCTTTCTTAAAAGTAATAAAAATAAATATAATTTTCATGTTTTTGTAATTATGAGTTATCTAATTTTATCATTTATCTTAGTTTACAATTTTCTTAGTGTGATTCCATTAAGTGTAGAGACCACGACGAGTCGTTACACTTTTATGGTATCAGAGCCAGTCGAGTCCTTTGGATACTCTGTGGGGAGTGATCCTTCTAGGTTTCTGTTGTGTCATATCTCTGATATGTGCTAGCCTTTGGTGATTTGTGGAGGTATTATGTTACTAATAGGATGTTTGAATTCTTGTAGTAAGTTTGGCCATCTGGCCAAGGATTGCCCAATTGGAGCAAGTCAGTCTGGAGGTTCTCAGAGGGTGGAGCGACCTAGAGCAGCAGGGTGAGTTTTTGCTTTTACAGGAGCGGAGGCTTCCACCTCACCAGACTTGGTGAAGGGGAAGTGTAGAGCTGTAGGTACAGAGGTTTCTATCCTGTTGGATTCTGGTACTACACATTCATTTATATCTGTTGATTGTGTGGGGAGATTGGGTTTGTCAGTGTCTGCATTGCATGTTGATTTGTTTGTGTCTACTCCGGCTTCAGTTTCTGTAGTGACGTTGGAGGTGTGTGTGGGATGCCCGATAGATGTGTTTGGTAGGAGGTTCCGAGTGAACCTGATTGTATTGCCTATGGTGGATATCGACATAATCTTAGGGATGAATTGGTTATCTTCCCATCACAACCTTATAGATTATGCTCGGAGAGAGTTGGTATTTCCTCAATTAGAGGATGAGGTGTTAGTATCAGCGGGTCAGGCTGAGCAGTTGATGAGGGATGGAGCTGAGTGCTTCATGTTGTTTGCAGCTTTGAGTATTGAGATAGAGAGAGATATCACTAGGATTGAGATTGTCAATGAATTTCCTGAGGTGTTTCCAGATGATGTGCCGGGATTGCCACCTAGGCGTGATGTTGAGTTTAGCATTGATCTAGTACCCGGTGCAGGATCGGTATCAGTGGCTCCTTATAGGATGGCTCCAGCTGAGTTGGTAGAGCTGAAGAAACAGATTGAGGATTTGTTGGAGAAACAGATGGTGAGGCCCAGTGTTTCTCCTTGGGGTGCCCCGGTACTGTTAGTTAAGAAAAAGGATGGTGGAGCCCGTTTTTGTGTTGATTATCGGCAACTGAATAAGTTGACAATAAAGAATAAGTATCGACTTCCGAGGATTGATGATTTGATGGATCAGCTGAGGGGAGCTTCGATATTTTTGAAGATTGATTTGAGATCCGGATACCATCAAATCACGGTAAAGGAAAGTGACATATCGAAGACTGCTTTCAGGACTAGGTATGGTCACTATGAGTATGTGGTGATGCCTTTTGGTGTCACTAATGCTCTGGCAGTGTTCATGGATTACATGAACAGGATTTTCAGACCGTTCTTGGACAGATTTATGGTGGTCTTCATTGATGATATTTTGGTGTATTCTAGATCATTGGAGGATCACCGTGAGCATTTGAGATCGATTTTGGAGGTGTTGCGGGAGAGACAATTGTATGCCAAACTGTCCAAGTGTGAGTTTTGGTTGTCCGAGGTGAGATTTTTGGGGCATGTGATATCAGTAGACGGGATTGCAGTAGATCCAGCCAAGGTGGAGGCTGTGATTCAGTGGGAGCGTCCGAGGACTGCTACGGAGATTAGGAGTTTTGTTGGGTTAGCAGGTTACTATCAGAGATTCATAGAGGGTTTCTCCCGAATAGTAATGCCTTTGACTAAACTGACCCGGAAGGATCAGACTTTTGTGTGGACGGATGCTTGTGAGCAGAGTTTTCAGGAATTGAAGAGACGGTTGACTACTTCTCCAGTCTTAGTATTACCTGAGACTGGTGAGCATTTTGATGTGTTTTCTGATGCTTCTCACCAGGGGTTGGGATGTGTGTTGATGCAAGGAGGGAGAGTAGTAGCATATGCTTCGAGGCAACTTAAGACCCATGAGAGAAATTATCCTACTCATGATTTGGAGCTTGCAGCTGTGGTGTTTGCCTTGAAGTCGTGGAGGCACTATCTATATGGTGCGAGATTCAGTGTATTCAGTGATCACAAGAGTTTGAAATACCTGTTTGATCAGAAGGAGCTGAATATGAGGCAGAGGAGGTGGATGGAATTTCTAAAGGATTTTGATTTCCAGTTGATGTATCATCCCGGGAAGGCGAATGTGGTAGCAGATGCATTGAGTAGGAAATCCATTCACATGTCAGCTATGATGATTAGGGAGTTGGAGTTGATTGAGCAGTTCAGAGATTTAAGACTAGAGGTAGAGGTTGTTCAGGATCACATTAGTTGTGGTATGATCACCATAACTAATGAGTTCTTGAAACAGGTGGGAACTAAATAGTTACAGATGGAATTCTGAGATTCCGAGGTCGGATTTGTTTACCTTGTGATTCAGAGTTGAGGAGAGCTGTTCTAGAGGAGGGACATATGAGTCGTCTTAGCATATATCCTGGTATGACTAAGATGTATCAGGACATCAAGAAGAGTTTCTGGTGGCCTGGTATGAAGAAGGAGATAGCAGAGTTTGTGGCCGCTTGTCTGACTTGTTAGAAAGTGAAGATTGAGCATCAAAGACCTGAAGGGGTTTTGCAATTGATGGAGATTCCTGAGTGTAAGTGGGATAGTGTCACTATGGACTTTGTGGTTGGGTTGCCTAGGACAACTAGGAAAATTGACTCTATCTGGGTGATTGTTGATAGGTTGACAAAGTGTGCACACTTTCTTCCTGTCAACAAGAGGTGGTCCTTGGAGAGGCTTGCACAATTTTTTATCAGAGAGATAGTACGGTTGCATGGAGTGCCTTCCAATATTATTTCTAACAGAGATCCAAGGTTTACTTTTAGGTTTTGGCAGACTCTACATCAGGCGTTGGGTATGAGGTTGAGGTTAAGTTCCGCTTATCATCCACAGAATAATGGTCAGTCAGAGAGAACAATTCAATCACTAGAGGATCTTCTGAGACCTTGTGTGTTGGATCATCTGGGTAGCTGGGAGGAGGTGTTACCATTAGTGGAGTTTGCCTACAATAACAGTTATCACTCGAGTATTGACATGGCACCTTTTGAGGCTTTATATGGTAGGAGGTGTAGGACTCCATTATGCTGGTATCAGGAGGGTGAGTCAGTAGTGGTTGGTCTAGAGTTAGTTCTTCAAACTACTGAGATGGTGAGACAGATTCAGGAGAGGTTGAGGGCTACCCAGAGTCGACAGAAGTCTTATGCTGATAGGAGGAGCAGACCTCTAGAGTTTGAGGAGGGAGAGCATGTGTTTCTCAGGGTGACACCCACTACTGGAGTGGGAAGGGTTGTAAGGGCCAAGAAACTCACACCGAGGTTCATTGGTCCTTACCAGATTCTTCGTCGAGTAGGTCCTGTAGCTTATCAGTTGGCGTTACCTCCGATTTTGTCCAACCTGCATGATGTGTTTCACGTTTCACAGTTGAGGAAGTACATCAGAGACCCGAGTCACGTGGTAGAGATGGATGAGGTGCAAGTTAGAGAGAACTTAACCTATGAGAAAAGACCGGTAGCTGTGATTGATCACAAGTTGAAGGAGCTTCGTGGCAAGTTTATTAGCTTGGTGAAGATTCTTTGGGATGCAGCTACTGGTGAGGCAATCTGGGAAGTAGAGAGCCAGTTCAAGGAACAGTATCCATTCCTCTTTTCAGGTAAGCTTATTTTCGGGGACGAAAATTCCTATTTGTTGGGAGGTATTGTAACGTAGCAAGTTGTTTTAGAAAGCCCAATATATTTGTGAAAATTGGGGTGTTACATTGCTTGCGTATTTGCCTTGCATCGTAGCTCGTGTTGTTGGTTGTGTCTCCGCCTCGCGTCGTTGCCTCACCACTTCGCATCACTGCCTCGTGTCCCTACCTCATTGCCTCACATCCCTACTTCACCACCACATTAGGGCTACTAATTGTTGGAAGACTCATCAATTCTAACTTTATGTAACACCACATTAGGACTACTAATTGTTAAATTTAAAGGTTTCCAACTATTTTCACGTAGGTTTTATTTTATCTATTGATAAAAAAATGTTTTGTTTTATTTTGGGAAATTTTTATGTTCCAAATTCAACAAAGGTAATGAAATAAAACTAGAGAATGTATGAATCATTTGTGTTGTATTATTCGAAGAACGTTGGTGGCTTAATTTTCTAGGAACTATCAAAAAATTGACGTGTTTGTATGTGATTGCCTTACTTTGTAAGGAATTATTAGTTAAGGACATTGGAAATCACAATCTGATTTCATTTGAACTCACACTAATAAGGGTAAGCACTTTTTTCACTAGCAATTGAAACCAAACCTTGAATGTGATAATACTTATTCCCTACCCAATGCAACGATATTGTTGTTCTATTTCTTTATTTCCATTTTGTTAATTTTGTATCTAGCGAAAGAAATTAGTGCCAATTGCCACTTTGATTTGAAATGTGTAACTCTTCATTTACATATTTGAAAGTATTAAAATGTGATATAGCTTTTTGAAAGTTTAATTTTATATTAATCTTATTGTTAATTTTTTTTATTGAAGTTATAAATTTTATATTCTTGACATGTTATTTATTTATGTGTATAAGTACACAGATTAATTTTAATTCTTTAATTTTTATTTTCTTTTAACAAAGTTTTCAGCTATTACTCTGTTAGTAATATGTTGTTATTCATAGTGTTGAATTAGTTGTTTTCTATAAGTAATAATCCTGTGAAGGTGAATTTTGATGTTGCTCCATCTGAAGGTGAAACTATAGTCTTTCCAGTTAATGTTGTCAAGGATCATGATATTGAAATAGCTGAAGATGAAAAAAAAAGATTTCTATCATTTGGAACCATTTCACGAGAAAAAGGATCAACAATGAAGAAAAGACAGTGTGCCATTATTGCAACAAGTCATTGACAACAAAATAGTCTAATGGAACCAATCATTTGCATAAACACTTGAAGACTTGTGTTAGGAGACCGTATAGGGATATTAGAGAATCACTTTTGTTGAAAGAACAAAAAAAGTAGATGGAACAAGTACTTATACCAGTGTTTGCAATTTTAATCTGGAGCAATCAAGAAAATACCTTGCTTATATGATTATCATTCATGAGTACCCACTTTCAATGGTGGAACATTTGGGGTTCAAAATATATTTTGAAGGTTTTCAATTGTTATTCAAAATTCCAAGTCAAAACACAATAAAGAATGATATCATACAAATATATCAATATGAAAAGTTAAACATCATGAGCTATTTCAAAGCATTGAAAGTAGAATTGCTTTGACTACAAATTTGTGGATAGCTACCATCCAAAAGAAAGGGTATATGGCAATCACTTGTTATTTCTTTGATAATAATTAGGAAATATAGAGTCAGATCTTAAGGTATAAATTTAATAGTTATTTTTAAATTTGAAGAAACTATATGTCATTATGCATTTCTTTGTTATTAAATTAATTATTTTGTATGATACAGTTGAAGTACTTTCTAAGGTGTTGCTAGAATTAATTATGGAATGAAATATGACACAAAATTGTCTACCATCACTTTGGATAACTTTAGCACTAATGATTCTCTTGTTGAAATGTTTTTAAATGGAATTGATTGTTCTTTTCTTATGCTCAATGGTCAATTATTTCACATGAGGTGTTGTGCATATATTCTAAGTTTAATTGTTCAAGATGGGTTGTGACACCCTTTACCCCACATACCATAACACCTAGATAACAAAATCTGAAGAACATAATCTTTCATAATTAAAATATCAAACATGTTCAGATAAAGAGTACCACATCCATGACTTAAACAAATAACATAATCAGCGAAAATTACAAAAAAATAATGCTAGCTAAGGTTTCCAAAATAATTTCATAAGAACAACATCCTATTCTAATCCTATCTATGCCCCGATGTCACATGTCCTATCATAGCAAAACCCAACATTGAAGCCTAAGCTTCATCACCAACATCCTCAGCCTCATGATAATGATCACCTATATAAAAATTAAAGGAAAACAACACAAAAGAAAAGAGAGTGAGAAACATCTCACTCTGGCTCACAGTGTAGGACTACACATCGGATATCCAAACACAAACAAGACATGTATATGTACATAGCATAGATAGATTAACAATAATATCACATCCCACTCACCAAAGACATAAAAAATAAAGTTAACATATAACATTAAAAATGCACATGTAATGGACATGAACTACATATTATCATGCATGTGGCGCCATTAACACATCACATGGTATATTGCCGCTAGCAACACACGTAGAGTAGTCTAGGAGTACATGTCAGGTCACACCCTCTACGCACTCTCACTAGAAGGACATACTACTAGGATCTAGTCGGGATAGCTAAGTCGCGCAAGATACATCCCATGCACACAATGGGTGAGACTCGAACTTACAAACCGAGCTATCCCCAAGGACTAATCCCCAAGCTTTTACACAAGGGGGCCTTCCCTGACGATGTATTCCATATCGTACCCTTAAAACATTTATGCAAATGATGCATGTAATTCAAGACTCTATGCATTCTCATATTACATCATCATGTCTCATTATCATATAACATTATCATGTCTCATTATCATATAATATTATCATGTCTCCTTATCATATAACATTATCATATCATTATGCCGTATCAAATTATCTCACATCACATACTCATCAACTATATTCATTAGAGGGTAACATTGAGTAACACAAGAGATTCACATCATTGCATATCATAGATCTCTTCATACAATCGGTAAAAACGTTCTAATTTGTATGATAAACATTTAAAATAATATAATTTACTCATATAATTACCTCTTCAAACAATCTCCTCTTACAACCATCAATTCATTCCCTTAGGGTTTCCCATAGGAACCCATAGAGATCTTAAATCATACAATTACAATTCTACAACTGAAATTAATCAATCATTCAAGCAATTCATACAATTAATTACATATAAGAAAAGCAATAGATGAAACAGATACAATTGGGAAAAACCCCTCATACATGAGCATACAACAAACATAGGATTGCGGGTCAATCTCACTACTCAACATACATTCCCACACCTAGAGCAAGGTTTCTCACTCCCCCTTACCTTGATAAGAAGGAGATGAAACTAGAGCATGATCTTGCTGGTCTCCTTTTCTTGGTTCTCTTTGGTCTTCAGAGTGTGAGAAGAAAAAGAAGTCAAAAGTGAAAAAATGATTTTGGTAGTGCCAGAGTGTGCTATTTATAGACGTCAAAAGTGGCTAGAAAGGCCCGTTTCGGATCCAGAACGGTCCATTAAGGATTCATTCGTCATGTGTTAAATTTACATCTAGAACGACTCGTTCTTAAATCAGAATGGCCCGTTCTGGAGTTGAGTTTTAATTCATAACGGTCATGTTTGGAACGACCCGTTCCCAACTAAGATTTTAGACCTTTTTGGTGGTTTGGAACGCCTCGTTCCAGTTTGGGAACAGCCCGTTCTAGGCTACTAAAATTCAAAATATTTAATAATTAACACACACACACACACACACACACACACATATATATATATATATATATATATATCAAATATATTTTTTTCTTCCAACATAATTATAATTAAAATAAAATATATAGATAATTACAATTATAACACATAATTTTCTTCAAATACTTACCATAACAAAATATCATAAGAATACATAGTTCTCTAATAAATATTATAAAAAATAATTTTCATAAATATTTATTATTTAATTAAAATACTCATAATTATTAAAAACCTCTAAAATATTCTATAAAACCCATTTAATTAATTAAAATAATTATAAGAAAATAATCTCCATAAATATAAAAATAAATAATAATAATAATTAACTATTATATTAGTAGAAAATTCGGGATGTTACATGGGTTGAGTGTTCTTGGAGAGGGCATAAATAAGGTTAGGAATAGTGTTGCATTTTGGACAACCTCCCCTACAAGAGAGCAAGCCTTTAGGGTAAAAACACGTCAAATCAAAGTTTCCATGACAAAAAAACTCATTCTTGAATGCAAAACTAGATGGAATTCTACTTATCATATACTTGTTTCATTGGCCTACAAAGATGTTTTTAATTGTTTAAAAATAAGAGAGCCTTTATATACGTGTTTGCCATCATCAGATGAGTGGGAAATTACACAAGAGATTTGTTCTAAGTTGAAAGTTTTTAACCATGTAAATGAAATGTTTTCTGGGACACTTTATTTAACGACAAATGCATTCTTTCCTTTGATGTGTGAAATAAAGCTTTCTTTGCAACAATGGAAAAATTGTTCAATTGTGGCTATTCAGAACATGGCTTCAAAAATGGTTGCCAAATTTGACAAATATTGGTTTGTTATTCATGAGATTATGGGTTTTGCCATTATTTTAGATCCAAGATACAAGTTGAAGTTGTTGGAGTACTTTTTTTTCCTAAGCTTTATGGTAGCTCATCTTTAATTGAAATTAATAATATCAAGAAATTATGCTACTCATTATTTGAAGAGTATCAAACTAAAGCTAAATGAATAATGGAAAGTTCAATTTCACGAGCAAATGTCAATGAGTCAAACTTGAATAATCTAACTATTAACAATTTTCTTAATGATTATGACTCATTTGTGAATGATAAAATTGAAACACAAAGTATGAAATAGAGCTCTACTTGGAGGAAAAAGTTTTGCCTAGGAGTACAATATTGATATTCTTTGATGGTGGAAAATAAATGAAATCAAGTATCCAATTTGCAAAAAATTGGAAAGGATATTTTGACGATTCCAATTTCAATCGTAGCTTCAGAACTTGCATTTAGCATAGAAGGTAGATTTTTGATTCCTCATTGTTCCATGCTCCATGAATTTACTCTAAAGGCACTTATGTATGCACAAAGTTGGTTGAAACACAAGTAACAGGGTACTAAATAATTAAACATTATTTATTTAATAAAAGTTGTTTTTATTTTTTATTGTTGGTTTTAATTATTAATTTAAATTGTCTAATCATTCATTTTCTTGTCATTTAGTTTCTATTGGTATTGCCAAAACAATATATAGACTTGGAAGATAAGTGTTTGCAAAAATATAGAGAAGTTGATTTCGACGATGAAGTCAAATGTCTACATATATTTTTTTTGAAATTTATAGTATATAATTTAATCTATAATTTTAATCTAATTAATTTCTATATAATTCTTTTCACAGGTCTTGGAGAATATTGTTAACACATGATTATGATGTTGAAAGTTTAATTACAACTTTTATTATGTTGAATTTTTTTAAAGTTTATTTATAAGAATTGTTATGTAATGTTTTTGTAATGTTAAAGACCTAATAAATTAATATTATATTTATTTGTTTGAAATATTATCTCTTTATTGATTTATTTACTTTATATATAATTAAAATGTGAGTCGCAAGTGTGAGTATGGCTACACATGTACCTAGTGGATACAAGGATGGGAATTAAAATTACTACCCACGCAGGTATAGAGTTGAGTACATGTATTATTTTTAAATGTGGGGTATGGAAATGTGTACTATAAGACCTCATCTAGACCCTAACCGTTGCAATCCCTAGCTCATTGCGGTGTTTATATTAATGATAAAAATGCGCTTCGTGAGTTTGTTCTTTTCGCGACACACAAGGACCAACAACATAACCTTGTCAAGGATCGATGTCAAAGTCAAATGCTTGTAGAGATTAAAACTCACAATGTAAAAGCATTTCCATAGCTTCTCATAGAGGAATTGAGCTTCGATGGATTCCTATTTAAAAGAGACATGAACCATAAATTAAAAATAAATTGTAATTTTATAATTTTAGAATAAATATTAAATATCATTAAAAAATATTTGGTAAGATGCCATTGATTGTGGATGCTTTTATCAAGAAAAAAAATTATAAAATTTTTTCAACTTTGTATCGACCCCATAAATATCATACTTGTACAACTATAACATAAACATTATCTACATAGTAGAAAACATAAGTCATCTATCCTAGGTTTATCATGTAGCAAAACCTGGACATTGTGCATGTATAATATATTTAGGATATCATTGATCAACAACAATAAAAAAGTAAAACAGTTTTTGGTTATCAAAGCAATAAATAAAATCCCCTTATGGGGTTACAGTCCCAAAATATATTATAGTGCAACACCACTTTTATCTACTACCATTTTTGCAGGCTTGTAAAATTTGTTAAATGTATAACAACTTTACTTAGCTATTAAGTAGTGGTAACATTTTATTATATTACTTAATCATTAAGTATAGATTACTTTGCCTATTAAAGGCTACTTATTCACTACTAGAAAAATTAATATTTGTGACGGAAAAAATATCGTCACTAATAGTGACGAGTTTTGTGAGGGAATTTTAATTTTTGTGACGGACTACCATTTATTAAAGTTTGTGATGGATTTTGTGACGGATTTTTTAGAGACAAAATTTAATCCGTCACAAAATCCGTCACTGAATAAAAAAATAAAATTAGTGACGAATTTTACGACGGATTAAATTTTTTCTCTAAAAAATCCGTCACAAAATCCGTCACTGAATAAAAAAATAAAATTAGTGACGGATTTTTTAGAGACAAAATTTAATCCGCTACAAAATCCGTTACTAAATAAAAAAAAAATTGTGACGGATTTTTTAGAGACAAAATTTAATCCGTCACAAAATCTGTCACTGAATAAAAAAATAAAATTAGTGACGGATTTTGTGACGGATTAAGTTCCTCTATAAATATTCTCTTACAAAAATGCGTCATAATACTATAATAAATAAGTCAGTAACGGATTTTGCGACGAAATTTTTGTCAACATTTATGAAGAATTATTGATTCCTATCAAAATATTAAATTTTATTTATGAAATTTTTATATGTAAGAATTATGCAAATTAAAAATATATGTTAAACTGTTTTCTAAAATTATGACAAATTAATCCATCAAAAAATTTATATTTTTGATGGAAAAAAAATTTCTAAGAAAAGTAATATTATGCTTTAACATTGAAATTCTGATATATTGGTATTTTATCTTGTAATCTCCTGGAATTTGTTAAATCAAATGGATTAAAGGTTGAGTATTGGATATCTTGGTAGGTTATAATCAAGAAATTTCGAAATTAGAGTTATCTTAGGATAGAACCTATTCGATTACTGTGTCTCATAATTGATTACCCTGACTCTTTGTGTTCAAAATTCAGTTTTCAGATGAACTCATAATTAATTACCATATTAGGTAACAGATTACTTGTGTTATGACTCTTTATAATTGAATTATATCTTGCACTTTAAATATCTATCTTTTATGAAATTAAAAGAGAATCTTTTTGAAAAAATAACATTATTGAAAAAGAATACATTTAGAAACAAGAATCAAAGGTTGATTAAAGAAATATTTTTTGAAATACAAAAAGTGCAAAGATTGAACATGTGTTCTTGAAGGAAGAAATTCAAGAAGTGAATTCAATTGTGAAAGATCAATGTCTACACAAATTAGGTGATATCTTTCTGATCTTTTAAACTGTATTTTCGTTTGTTGCATATTTTAAAGAGATAATTTTGAATTTCATATATATATATATATATATATTAAAATAGTTCTTGGCCTTGTGCATATATATACTTGGGATATTGATAACAAAGTTACCAAATTTTACAAGCCTGGAAATATTTAGGCATCATGTTTGATATTTATGGGTGAAGTGTTCCTATATTGTGTTTAAAAAATTTCACACCAAAATGGCTTGGCCCCACCATCCTATTATTTCCATATTGTGTTGGTGTTGAAAATCCATCACAAGTGAAATTCCCACCCCCTCCCCTTCTAGATTCTATTAAATTGGAACCAACATTGGAGGCCCCTTATCCACAAAGCTTCTGCCTAAAAGTAATAGTTTTTTGGTGGAAAAAATTAAATATAGAATTTCTTGAATCCAAATTTAAGGCTTGGAAGACTAGATATGCTTTAAGTCCTTAGAAATATTTAGAAGCCAATTCTAAAGAAAAGTTTAAGAAAAATTTATAGAAGGCTTTTCCTCGTTGGATTTTGAAGATGAACAAGAAATGGAGGAAGTAAATAGTAGTCCATAAAATGACTGCTAACAATTACAAATGGCACAAGATCCTAATATTAGCCTTGAAGACTTGTGACTAGAGCACTTCATTAAGACTCATAAAATCAATTTATTTGATGTCAACTTTCAAATTGCTCAAGTTATGGATAAACTCAAGTTGGTAAAAGACGATGAAATAATTTAAGAATTTTGCACTAGAGAGCTATATGGCCCCAACTGTAATTATGTTAGTAAAAGCAAAGAAAAGCATCACAATAAGAAGGCATGATTCTTACGTTGCCCAAAAGATGCTTTTCAATTTGCTCATTAGTTTCGACAATAAAAAGTAAGGCTAACCAGTTGTAAAATAATTATGTTTCGATAGCCAAAAATAAGGCTTGCCAATTATAATTTAATTGCTTTTGCATTCCACCTCTGAGATCCATCTGTAAACTCTTTGATTATAAATATCTTGTAATTTGAGATGAAGAGACAACTACTCTCCAAAGTCTTAAACTCTTCTCCCTCAATTCCTCCTAACCTAAATACCTAAGCTTTCTTCCTTTCTTACTTTGCTTTTTTAAGTATTTACACTTAAGTAAATAAACTTTGTTTAATTCTTTGTTTTCTTTCTTCTTTATTTTGATTATCTATTACTTCCGTTGTAATTATTGTGCATATGATGCTTTAATAATTGTGTTTGCTTTGAAAAGAGACTATATTTATCTAATAGAAAACATGATTCACATGTAACGCTAGGATGTAAATAACATTAGAGAGTACTAAGCATAATTTCGTTTTAAGGTTTGAATATAAACATTTGCGCCGAATACAAATATTTATTTTTTTTAATAACTCAAACTAAAATCTTATTGACAATTTACTATATGATGTTAATATATTTGTTTAACTAATATCTGGTTTTAAATTTGATGTGAAAATATTATGATATAATTAGATAAGATTTTAAGTTTGTATTGTAACGCCTTAATGTAACGCCCAATTTATATATTTTCTTATATAATATTTTCGCAATTATATCATTAGCAATATATATATTTTTTATGGATAAAAATAAAGAAACATAATATTTTGTGAATTTAATACATGACATATTGTTATAAAATATTTAGAATAACGTGCTATTTTACACATTATTTCTTTCTTCCACTTCTATTACAATATTTACATTGATAGTGAAAAGAAAATTACAATTGAAATAATATGGTTGGCAAATAAAATTATAACAAATCCATCAAATAGCCTCCATATTCCAATTTCTTCCAAGAAAGACAACAACTATAATCACTGCAAAATGCTCTGGAATCCCAAGTAGATCCATCTATTTTATAATATATTTAATTTTAAAAACAAAGAAAAGGGAGGAGTAAGAACAATATCCAATAAATACAATAATTCAAAAGAATAAACAGAATTATTTATAATCAATATTAAACATATATTAACATACATTATTAATCCCAAGTGGATTCCTGGTGAATTGCTTGAGGGGTATGTGAACCACTATTTTGTGTGGGTTTTGTGTATGTGTTGTGGAATTGAGTTGTGAATGTGAATGTGAAGGTGGTTCCTCACACTTGTGACCAGGAGTGGCATGACCTTGGGCAAGAGATGCTACAGGCGTGACCTTGGCATAGTATGGGATGGTGATTCCTCATGCTTATGTCAGGGGTGGCACGACCTTGGGCAAGTGATGCTACAGACGTGACCTTGGCATAGGTGGGATGTGTGAGGCAATTAATACTTATGTCAGGGGTGGCACGACCTCGGGCAAGAGATACTACAGGCGTGACCTTGGCATAGTATGGAATGGGTGATTCCTCATGCTTATGTCCGGGGTGGCACGACCTTGGTCAAGAGATGCTACAGGCGTGACCTTGACATAGTGTTAATTGCAAGATTTGTGATGAATTGGTGTGATTGTGAAATGGTGATGTGAAGTTGATGCATGATTGATAGAATTATGATATGTAGAAATGATTGTAAACATTTCATTATGTAATGAGTTATGATGAGATTACATTGTGGTGTGTTTGTATGTGCCTTACATATAGATGTTTTCTTTTCTCACTGTATAATTTGTGGATGTTTAAGGTGAGGAAGATCTGGCTTTGAGTGACATCTAGAATGCCAACAATTGAATTGTGAGTGTGCTCTAGTATTGTGACATCGGGGCAGAGGATTCAAGGATATAAATTTTTATATGTATTTGAAGTTGTACCTTTTATTTTGAAAACAATTTGTAAACTCTTAAGTTTTACTTTCCAAATTTTATTTTCAATTATTTTGGATATTGAAGAATAATTATGAAGGTTTTATGTTAACCCTTTTACCAACGTTGAAAATTTTATTCTTTAGTTTATTTATATTGTTACAATATATATGTGTTGGGGTAATAAGGGTGTCACAGTATCGCTCGTGTTGCGAACATATGTGAAAGTAGTAGTGGATGAAGTATCGTGCTAACCAATTAGGAACTATTAGAACTTTGTATTTGGTTGAAAGAGTGATCTGTCGAATGTATTGAGAGTTTATTGTCAATGAAGTTTTCAAAATCTATAGCTATGGGAATGAATTCAAAGAGGTTGTATGTCGAAAAGTGGGATTTCAGAATTCTTGATGAGAGGCTGACGTGTTGGTGATTTATTTGAGTTTTGATGCTTGCATGTTAACCTTTTTATGGTTTAGGTTGCATGTGGATTTTCGTTCAGTTTTAAGTCTTTTGTGTTGAATATGTGAGTGGCCTGGGTTTATGATTGTGGTGGGAAGCTTGGGTATAAGTTTGGGATGGAAAAGAGTGAGTTTGGAAGTGTTATAAGGTATTTTCGTGGTCTTGGACTTTGGTACACTCTATTACTGACTAGTGTAGGGGATGTTTTAGCTGCAGTTTTGTCGCGCCAGTACAAGTGCTATATTGATAGAATTATATTTTGTGGTCTTCATAAGAGTTGTAGCCTTGGATGTTATCTTTCCAATGGCACTGGAATCAGGTAAAACGGAGTCTAGAATACCAGTTATGGCTGTTTTAGTGAACAAAGGTCTAGCTGTTAGCGCTGATTATATCGGTTACGCTTTTTGAAATTTTTAGCCAAGTAGATGATATTTTTAGAATTTCATACCTTCATAAGATTTGTAGCTTATTCTCTTAGCTTTCTTTTGAGATAGGTTTTAGATCATTTGGATGAGTATAAATCTCTATGTATCATTTTTATTTGACAGTTATCGAAGGAATATGTATGCTGTCATGATGTTTTTGAGTTATTAGGAAATGCAAGGATAAAAACTGATTTTGTTACGGTATTATAAGGTTTTTTCATGTGGATTGAGAGGTTGGTTAAGGTTTTATGATTCTTTGTGGTAAAGTTGGTTCATGTACATGCTATATGGTGTAAATGGTGATTGATTCATACATGCTTAGAGATGGTATATATGAATGTTTAAAATAGGTATTCTAATATGATTTGATATGCGCGTATGTTGATATGTGGATAGATGACCTTAGTGATCAATTAGTGAATGTTTGTGTGTTTAGTGAGATTGACCTTAGGGTGTGATATCATCATATTGGAGTTGAGGGTGAAGATATATCCAAGATAATTTTATGCTAAGTTATCTAAGTGTGATTTTTGATTATATGAGGTGAGTTTTTTAGGTCCTATAATTTCTAGCAGAGGTATAATATACATCTATTTAAGGTAGAATTTGTGCTTGAGTGGGAGATACCTAAGTCAATTGGTGAGGTTAAGAGTTTTCTTGGATTAGCTTATTATTATAGGAGATTTATTAAGGAAATTTCTAAGATAACATTACCTTTGAGTAGATTGACTAGGAAGAGTGTTATCTTTGTGTGCGATAGTAAGTGTGAGAGTAGTTTCTAAACTCTTAAGGAAAGATTGTCTAGTGTTAATATTACCGGATTTTAGTAAGCCTTTTGTGGTATATAGTAGTGCTTCTAAGATGGGTTTGGTTGGAGTGTTGATGCAAGAAGGAAAGGTAGTAGCTTATGTTTCTAGGAAATTGAAATTTCATGAGAGGAATTATCTTACCCAGGACCTTAACTTAGCGATTGTAATATTTATACTAAGATTTGGAGACATTACCTATATGATTCTAAGCTTGAGGTATTTAGTGATCATAAGAGCCTTAAATATTCGTTTGACCCGAAGGAGTTAAATATGAGACAAAAGAGATAGTTGGAATTTCTTAAGGACTAGGATTTTAATCTTAGTTGTTATCTGGGTAAAGCCAATGTTGTGGTCGATGCTCTGAGTAAGAAACCTCTACATTTAACTTCCCTTAAGATTAGAGAGATGGACCTTTTGGCTCGGTCTAAGGATCTAAGTTTGACTTGTGAGATTACTCCTAGAAATCTGAAACTAGGTATGACTCGAGTAACGAATGGATTGTTGAAGGAAAATGGAGAAACATAATTAGTTGATTCATTTTGGTGACAAGACTTGAAGACCGAGTATGAGTACGTAGTGAACTTACACTTCGACACTTAAGGGTTGGATTTGATTGAAGAGTTTAGAGACTTAAGCTTGGTGTGTGAGCTTACCCTTAGGAGCATTGAATTGAGTATGTTGAAAGTGACTAGTGAATTAATGGATGAGATTAGAAAGGCCCAGGAGTTAGATCCTTTCTTAGTGAACCAAGTGGAGAGGATTGGTAGGGGTATAGATAGCCCTTTACGAGTAGAAGTTGATGGTATTATGGGGTTCAAGGATAGAATCTATGTGCCTAGTAACCCCGAATTAAGGAAGATAATCTTAGAGGAAGGACATAAGAGTACTCTTAACATTCATTTAGGAGTTACTAAGATGTATCAGGACCTTAGGGAGATATTCTGGTGGCCTAAGGTGAAGAGAGGAGTAGAGGAATTTATGTACTCGTGTGTAGTATGCCAGAAGTCTAAGGTAGAACACTAGAAGTCTTTAGGATTTTTTTACATTCTTTAGACGTCCCATTTTGGAAGTGAGATGGAGTGTAGATAGACCTTGGTTGTAGGTTTGCCTAAAAATGCTTAAGAAATTTGATTCTTTTTGGGTTATAATGGATAAACTCACCAAGGTTGCTCACCTTACCCTTATTGATATTAGATATTCTTTAGAGGGATTGATAGAGTTGGACATCAGTGAGGTAGTGAGGCTACACGGGATTTTCTACTAGTATAGTTTCTTAAGGGAAATATTTAGGAAAGTGCTACATGGGAATTAACAAGCAAGATGCGAGGAGCCTACCCATTTCTGTTTTCAGGTAAATTTTGGGGACGAAATTTTAAAAAGAAGGGGAGAATTTTAACACCCCAATTTTCACAAATTATATGAAGGCTCAAAGCCCAATAAGGGTGATTTAGTAGCCTAGAACGAGTCGTTCCCAAACTATTAAAAAGGCCTATAAACCCTAGGTTAGAACGGGTCGTTCCAAACATGGCCGTTATGAGTTAAAACTCAACTCCAGAATGAGCCGTTCTTGTTAAGAATCAGCCATTCTAAATGCGAATTTAACACATGATGAATGAATCCAAAATGGGCCGTTCTGGATCCGAAGCGGGCCGTTCTAGCCATTTCTGACGTCTATAAATAGCATACTTAGGCACTACTCCTTGACACGCTCTTTGAAGACCAAGGAGAAACCTCGCTCGGGGGTGTGGGAATAATTTTTGGGTAGCAGGATTGACCCCCAATCCCTTGCCTCAGGCATGCTTCTAGGAACAAGCAAAATATGAAAGTTTTTTATTTTGCTTTTTGAATGTGCTATTGCGTTCCTTGTGTGATGTTGAGTGTAAATATGTGTTTGATTTCAAAATTAGATAAATTTTGATATGAATTAAAGTGCTATGTGGGTTCCTGTGCGAAACCCTATGAGGAACAATTATGAGTATAACTATGTGAAATGTGAACAAATGACATTAGACATGATGTGAATGACGTGCTATTGTGAACACTATGACTATGAGAATGTGAAACATTATGAAATGAAATAAGACATGAAATTCCATGACAAGTAAAGTCATGAGTCCATGAGTTTGTGAATGTGTGACATGCATCATATGCATTTATGTGACGGGGTACGATATGGAGTACATCGTTAGGGAAGACCCTCCAAGTGTGAAACATCTTGAAGGAGTCATAGAGGATAGTGCAGTTTGGAAGGCCCAATTCTGTCTGTTTATGTGCATGGGACGTATCTTGCGCGGCTTCGATATCTCGACGAGACCCCAGTAGTACATCCTTCTAGTTGAGAGTGCACAGTTGAGTCGGCATGTACTCCTAGACTACTCCAGGTATGTTGCTTCGGCAGCATACCACGTGATATGTGATTATGAAACACGTGACTAGTGCCACATGCATGCATTTATGAGTCAAGTCCATGACATCATTGCATGATAAATGAGCGTGCATGTGATACCAATTGTGTATGTGTGTTTTCTATATGTGATTGGTGCTTGTGACTTGTATATTTGTTGTGCGTGTGCTGTCTAACTATTATTTTACACATGAAACTACGTGAGATGTTTCTCACTCCCCTATTTGCTCGATGTGTATTTTTATTGTGTTGTAGGTGATCATTAGCATGAGGATGTTGGTGATTAGGCTTAGGCTTCAATTGGGTGTGTTCTGATAGGATATGTGACATCGAGGCATAGTTAAGACTAGTTTAAGACTTTAGTTTCTTTCTTGTTTGGAAAACATTTAACTTTATTTCTTTTGTAATTTTCGCAAGTGAAATATGATTATGTATGTGAATGTGAATCCTTTACCTATTTTCTAGGTTATAAATTTTTTATTGATTTAAATTTTATCTTACAATTATTGTGTATTATGTCGGGGTAGAGGGTGTCACATCTACCCTACATAATAAACAAAACAAGGGAGTGAGATACATGTCACTTTGGCTAATAGTGGTGTAGGAATGTCATCGGATAGCCAAACACCAACAAGGCATACATATATTCCCAACAGAGGCAGATTGATAACAATAACACATTTCACTCTTTCATGACATAATAGTTAAATAACACTTAACATTAAGATACATATGCAATGGACACGTACTTCATATTATCATGTATGTGGCGTCAGTAAAAACATCATACATCACACTTGTGCATTGTCGTTAACAATACATGTAAAGTAGTCTAGGAATACATGTTGGGTGACACCCTCAATGCACTCTCACTTGAAAGACATACTACCAGGGTCTAGTCAGGATAACTAAGTCGCACAAGATACATTCCAAGCACACAATGGGCGAGACTAAGACTTCCAAACTGAGTTATCTCTAAGGACTGATCCCCAAGCTTTTACACAAGGGGGCCTTCCCTAGTAGTGTATTTCATATCACACCCTTAAAAACACTTTTATGCATATGATGCATTGTCGTAACTCGAAAAATTTGATCTTACGACCAATGGTTTGGACTACCATTTTGAAACTTTTCATTAATTAAGGAATGCTCGGATACCAGACTAATCCTCAGATAATAGTTTTGAAAATAGGTTCATGGAGTCGCCACCAATGCTTTGATCAAAACATTGGAAAAATAAAAGATTTTCAAAAATCCAATAATGGCCTTAATAACCAAAATTGGACTCGAGGGTCGATTATGTGTAGAGAAGGTATCAAGCACCCCTACAACACCCTGAATCGGTACCCTATGATGGAGCTAGCATAATAAGAATTAATAGTTTAAATATTAGATCCCTTTTATTGATGATTACTTATGTACATGAAATTTAAATTACTCGATTTACCCTAAAACGTCTACATGATTACTCTTTTATTATTTAGAACAATATCGATCAAAATGAAGAAAATGAGGGAGAGAGAAGTGCTGACTGAAATACCTCTTGATCGAGTTTTATTAGATCTTCAAGTATGGAGACTCTTAGGTGCTTTTTGGCTACCTAACACACTATGATGTAACTCAAAAAATCTCAAGAAATACAGGAGGAGGGAGAGAGAGAAATTTTGAGCTATATCAGACTTCCTAGAAGAAGTTTTTCGGCCCCAGGAGTAGTGCCCGAGTTTGCTATTTATAGACGTCAAATCTAACTAGAAGGGCCTGTTCTTATTTCGGAACGACCCATTTTGGATTAGTCTATTAAGTGTAAAATTGAATCCAAAATGACTTGTTCTGGAAGTGAAACAACTCGTTCTGGATATGAATTTAACTCATAACAACCTGTGTTGGAACGACCCGTTCTGGATTGGGAATGGCCCGTTTCGAGCTAGAGTTTCCAGGCCTTTTTAGTAGCTTGGAATGGCTTGTTCCAGATTGGGAACGGTCAGTTCCGGACTACTAAATCACCTTTATTGGGCTTTAGGCCTTCTGATATCATATCACGTCATTTCTAGGCTTTTGGGTGCTCGTTTTCTTCATAATAAAAGTCGATTTCATTGTTCGCGGGTCTGAACGAAATTAGGTGTCTACATGCATGTCAAACATACTCTATGCATAACATTTCACATGATCTCATTAATTCACACATTACACGTCTTACCATAACATATCATGATTAAGCCATGCTTACACTTCTCATCATATGACCCCCACAAGATTTATACACATCAATTGTATCAATGTTAAAGAACATCAATCAATTCGTATAAGGCTCACAATATATCATATCAATAACATACTCACAAACTACAAGTAGTTATCAATATTAAGTAGTACAATGATTACACAACATAATCATATGTTAACACCTTGACCATAGTCACTAAGAGATCAATGTTACTAATTATTTAAAGCATTAGCTTAACTAGTCTAGTAGCCTTATCAATATCACATATTAAGTCCTTAGACATTGCTATCATCAAACACCTCAAGCCATTAACAATCAACTTACATCTTAACTTATTAACAATTGTTTTCAATTGTGATTTATTCTTCCTAAGCATTGATCTAAGTATCTCAAATCATTCATAAGATCAAATGATTAAAGTGTAAAGCGACTCATTATCACTATTCACAAACTACATTCCCATGACTTAATATTTTAAGACATCTTGAAGTCCAAAAACCTTATCTAGAGCTATGTATATTATATCAAATTGAACTTAATTTTATTAGAAATCTATGACAATCATCTCCAACTTCTATGTTGACCTCAAGAGTTAATAATACTATCTACTATTTTTTAAAAATACAAAAACACATCGTTTCATTATAAATCTAACAGTTTGATCTTTGCTCACTATTTTGATCATTGTGACACCCTTACTACCCCAACACATACATCATAATAATGTAATTAAATTAAGAAAAATAAACTTTCGAAGTTGGTAAAAGGGTTCACATAAAACTTCATAACTGTTCTTTCTTCAATATCCAAAATAACTGGAAATAAAACTTGGAAGGTAAAATTTAAGAGTTTACAAATTGTTTTCAAAATAATAGGTTCAACTCCATATACAAATACAATTCATGTCCTAGAAATCCTCTACCCCGATGTCACAATATCAGAGCATACCCATAAATCAATTGTTGACATTCTAGATGCCACTCAAAGCCAGATCTTCCTCACCCAAAACATCCACAAATTGTACGGTGAGAAAAGAAAACATCTATATGTAAAACACATAAGAAAACACAACATAATCTCATCATTATTCATTACTTAATAAAATATTCACAAGCATTTATATATATATCATAATTAACAATCCTTTATCATCTTCACATCTCAATCCAAAATTTCATCAATCCATCACAATACACACAAATCTTACAATTAACCCTATATCAAGGTCACGCCTGTAGCATCTCTTGCTCGAGGTCATGCCACCCCCGACATAAGCATTAATTGCCTCACACATCCCACCCTATGCAAAGGTCACGTCTGTAGCATCTCTTGCCCAAGGTCGTGCCACCCCTAACATAAGCATGAGAAATCACACATCCTACACTGTGCCAAGGTCACGCCTGCAACATCTCTTGCTTGAGGTCGTGCCACCCCCGACATAAGCATGAGGAATCACCCATCCCATACTATGCCAAGGTCACGCCTGTAGCATTTCTTGCCTAAGGTCGTGCCACCCCTGATCACAAGTGTGAGGAACCACAATCACATTCTTATTCACATCCACATCTCAATTCCACAATACATACACAATCCACACAAAATAGTGGTTCACATATCCCTCAAGTAATTCACCATGAATCTTCATCTAGATCATCAATTTTACCAAATAATATAACAATAACATTCATAAATTAGTATAATAATCAATGGAATTAGCAATTTAATATAATCTTAACCCAAACAATAAAACCCCCAATTTTTTCAAAACCTAACTCATAGACACTTTTCTACAATTTCGTTCCCTCTCCCGGATCATCATTCTTACAAATTAAATATATATTTCTAATCCTCAACACATACATAATCTAATGGTATCCTTAATTTCTCAAACAGAAATAGTCCAATTTTTCCAAAACCTAACTTACAGGCACTTTTCTATAATTTCGTTCTCTCTCGCAGAGCATCATTTATACAAATTAATCATATATTCATAATCCTTAATATATACAGAATCATATAAAATCAATAATTCTCCAAACATAAATAATTATAAAATTACTCAAAATCCTAAGGGACTTTTCCTCTACCCAATTTCCTCATGTAACTCTACATATAAATAATCCCTATTTCCCCCGTACCTGGATAAACAACAGTTGAAACAACAGAGATCTCTTGGTCTCCTCCTCTAAGTGACCCTCAATCTTTAGAGGGTGTAGAAGGGAAAGAAGAAAATGTAGAAGAAAGAAGTCAGAACTGAAAGAAGTCAGAACTGAAAAATATGATTTTAGAAGTGCCAGAACACTCAATTTATAGGCATCAGATTCGCGGAATGACCCGTTTCAAATCCGGAATGGCCCGTTCTGAAATCAGACATCATGTGTAAAATTCACATCCAGAATGGCCCGTTCTCAAACCAGAACAGTCCGTTCTAGGGTTTGCATTAAAACTCTCAACGGTCATATTTTGGAATGGTTCGTTCTGAAACCAGAAAGGCCCGTTCTCAATAAGGTTTAAAGGTCATTTCTGAAATCCAAAACAGCCCGTTCCAGTTGGGAATGACCCGTTCCCAACTAAGAATCATAGGCAATTTTAATGGTTTAGAACGGCCCGTTCCATTTCCAGAACGGCCCGTTCCGAGCCGCTAAATCACCTTCATTTTAGTAACTTGGAACGGCCCGTTCTGGGCTACTAAAACACCCTATGAATTACTAAATTACTGATGGAATCATGCTTTGGAGTACAAGAGGTGACATACTCAAAGAACCAAGAGGAGTTGGATAGACATGAAGGTTTGGGCCTGTCAGGGCCCATCGGGCCATTGGGCCTAGGAAGGCCCAAGTTGAACTTTTCATGGGCCATATTTTGTTATATCTATTTTCATATGTTTTGTATACATCATGTTAGTATAGGTATCATATATTTTGGTCTTGTATTTTGGACCACATAGAGTAGCATTTTAGGTTATAGGCTAGTTGGGCCTAGTTTTGGGCTTCATGGGCCTTTGGGCTTTTGGTACCCAATATTGGGCTCATTATTTTCCTTGTAATATTTCCTATTGATTGTATTCATTAGACCATTGTATTTTGGTCATTAGTTTAGGGTTTAAGGAGGTTTAATAGTTCATTTGAATTAGGACAAATTAGGTCAAATTTAGGATGAATTTAAGTTGCATTTAGGTCACACTTTTGGCACCACCTTGGTTGCACAAGTGTGACACCGAAATGCAACCCTAAATTCACTCTAAATTCAACCTAATCTCGGACCTTGCATGTGAGTTAAGTTTTTGAATTCAAATTCAAATTTGAATTCAAAAACTTGGCGCCACATTAGGCTAGCACATTGGCGCCAAGTGTGAGCCATTTCCGGATGTTATATATGCTACCTCCTTAACCATTTGTACTACTTTTGATCATAATAGAAATTTGTGAGCCTTTGGCCGAGTTTCCTCTCTCAAAAGTCCCCTAGAGTTCATCTTCAAAACCTTAGGATTCCACCTTAGAATCCTCCTCTTTGAAGTGTGCTCTCCATTGATGCTTGAGCTTGGATGCTTCCTTCCTAGTTTAGGTTGAGTTCATCTTGAGTTCGTAGCTAGCAAAGTGTTCATAAGTGAAGAATCAAGACTCCATTGAAGAAGATCCGGCCTAAGCAAATCCGTGGAGAAGATCATCCATCACTTCTCCTAGGTTTGCTATCAATTACCCTCATTGGGCTTTTGGGCCCTCGTAAATTCTATGAAAATTGGGCTGTTACAATTCTCCCATCCTTTATGAAATTTCGTCCCCGAAATTTTTGCAATGGTAGACTCCTCACATCTTGCTTTCTAATTCCTATACAACCTCACTACCTTATAGATGTACAACTCTATCAATTTCACCAAGGAATGTCTATTATCAACAAGGGTAAGACAAGTAAACTTGGTGAGTCTATCCACTATAACCCAAAAAGAATCAAATTCTTAAGCATCTTAGGCAAATCTACAACTAAGGTCTATCCACTTACCATCTCACTTCCAAAATGGGATGTCTAAGTGCTACAAAAATTCCTAAAGACTTCTAGCATACTGAACACGAGTATACAAATTCCTCTACTCCTCTTTTTATCTTAGGCCACCATGATTCCGTTGCACCACTCTGATACATCCTCCTAAGGTCCCGATACATCTCAGTAGCTCCTAAATGAATGTTAAGAGTACTCTCATGTCTTTCCTCTAAGATCATCTTCCTAGATTCAAGATTACTAAGCTCCCAAGTTTATTCTTGAATTTCAAAACAACATCAACTCCTACTCGAAAAGGGTTATCCATACTCCTAGTAAACTTCTCCACTTGGTTCACCAAGAAAGGATCTAACTCTTGGTCTTCTTTAATCTCATCTATTAATCTATTAGTCATTTCCAACATACTCAATCCAATGCTCTTAAGGCTAATTTTACGCACCAAGCTTAAGTCTCTAAACTCTTCAATCAAATCTAACCTTAAAATCATCAAAGACGATAGGGGAATGGTCATCCTACTCAAGATATCTGCTACAACATCAGACCCTCTCCAAAGATCAAGCACCTAAGCGTAAGTTCACTAGGTATACATACCAGATCTCTAATTTCACCACTCCATCTACACCCAATTCAAACTCTTATCCATCACCTTATCCTATAGCCTCATATCTTGTCACCAAAATGAATCAACTAATTATGTTTCTCCAATTTCCTTCAACAATCCATTCATTACTCAAGTCATACTTAGTCTCACACTACTAAGGGTAACCTTATAAGCCAAACTTAAATCTCTAATTTGAGCCAAAAAGATTCATCTCTCTAATCATAAGGTAGGATAGATGTAGAGGTTTCCTACTCAAAACATTGGTCACCATAATGGCTTTACTTAGATAATAACTAAGTTTGAAATATTAGTCCTCTAGAAATTTAAACTATCTCTTTTGTCTCATAATTTAACTCCTTCAGTCAACAGATAATTAAAGCTCTAATGATCAATAAATACCTCAAGCTTAGAATCATATAGGTAGTGTCTCTAAATATTACAACCGCTAACTTAAAATCATAGGTAAGGTAATTCCTCTAATGAGTTTTCAATTGCCTAGAATCACAAGCTACTACCTTTCCTTCTTGCATCAACACTTCACCCAAACCTATCTTAGAAACATCAACCTATACCACAAAAGGCTTACTAAGATCGGCCAATGGTCACACTAGTGCACTAGTCGATCTTTCCCTTAAGGATTTGGGAACTACTCTCACACTTACTATCTCACACAAAAATAACACTTTTCTTAGTCAATCTATTCAAAGGTAATGCTATCTTAGAAAGTTACTCAATAAATATCCAACAACAATGAGCTAATCTAAAAAAAACTCTTAACCTCACTAACTGACTTAAGTATCTCTCACTTAAGCACAACTTCTATCTTAGGTAGATCTACGTTATACCTCTGCTAGAAATTACAGAACTTAGAAAACTTGTCTTATAAAATCAAAAATCATACTTAGATAATTTAGCCTAAAACTGTCTAGGATAAATCCTCACTCTCAACTCTAATTTGATGATATCACACCTTGAGGTCAACCTTACTAAATGCCTGCTAATTGATCCATAAGGTCATCTATTCTCATATCAATATACATGCATATCAAATCATATTAAAACACCTAATTCAAACATTCATGTATATACTATACCTAATCATGTACGAATCCATCATCGTTTACTCCATACAGCATGTACATGAACCAACTTTACCACATAGCATCATACAACCTTAAACTACCTCTCAATCTACATGAAAACACCTTAAAACATCATAACCAAATCAATTTTTTTTTATCCTTGCATTGCCTACAACTCAAAACATCATGACACCGTACATGTCCCTTCAAAAACTGGCAAGAAATGATACCTAGAGAGTTACACTCGTCCAATGATCTCAATCCTATCTCAAAAGAAAGATAAAAGAATAAGCTATAACTCTTATGAAGACATGAGATTCTGAATAAATCTTCTTCTTAGCTAACAATTCAAAAATCACAACAGATATATTTAACGCTTACAACTAGCCTCTGATTACCAAAACAACTACAACTGGAGTTCTAAACCTTCATTTTACCTGATTCTA
Organism: Cajanus cajan; assembly: GCF_000340665.2. Taxonomy (NCBI): domain Eukaryota; kingdom Viridiplantae; phylum Streptophyta; class Magnoliopsida; order Fabales; family Fabaceae; genus Cajanus; species Cajanus cajan. Next base: position 79,233 of record NW_017984566.1, on the reverse strand, counting down.
GTGCCATTGAAAAGATCACATCCAAGACTACAACTTTAATGAAGATCACAAAATCTAAATTTATCAATACGGTACTCCTACTAGCATAACAAAAGTACAACGAATTACTAAATTACCCTCATTGGGCTTTTGGACCCTCGTAGATTCTATGAAAATTGGGCTGTTACAATCATAACTTGAGTTCTAGACCTTCTTTTTAAGTGATTCTAACAAAATTTGAAAGCTAACATTTAAGGCTACAACTTTCATGAAGACTACAAAATTAAAGCCAAATTTACCATCTACTTGCTTAAACAAGTCAATCTTTCGCTTAAGCGAGATCAACTCTCTCGAAGTGAGATAAATCTCACTCGAAGCGAGCGCCACACGAAACTCTCTATCTGGCCTCACTTGAGCAAGCCTAAATTCACTTGAAGCGAGATAAATTTTCTTAGAGCGAGACTATGGTCGCTAGAAGCGTGATACGATAGTCCCAAACACAAAATTATACTATTTATAGGTTTCCAACATTCCCGACACCATTCCCTAACATCTTTATTCCAAATCCAATCGGTAAGAACACTCCATCGGTTAAATTATACTTCTAAAATGCACAATTTACAGATAAATACTACTCAAGTCATCTCCTCATGCAACCACTAATGCACTCCCTTAGGGTTTACCATAAGAACTCATAGGAACACCAAAATATATAATTACAAGCCAAACTTGAAAATTACCAACACATTCATACTAATTACAGCAATTAGGACATACAAGGAGAAATAGAGAAGATAAGACATATTTTGGAAAGGAAAAAAAACCCTCATACATAGACACTACATAGATAGGATTGAGAATCAATTTTACTACCCAACATACAATTTCACACATAGAACAAGGTTTTTCACTCTCCTTTACCTTAGTAAGCAAAAAAAATGAATGCACACTCTCAAAATTTTCTTCATGTTCTTGTTTTTCGTGTTCTAAGCCTAAAATGAAGTGTGTTTGTAAAAAATAAAAAATAAAAGAAATTAAAAAGAAAATTGTTAAGAACTACGTCTTTTAAAATATTAACTCCTCTATAACCCTCAAATTAAAACATATTAACCATAGTTACAAATTAATTTTCTCTTAATAAATCAAAAAATAAATAAAATACTTAATTATAAAACTTTATAATAAATAAATAACTATATATATATATATATCCATATACATATACAAATAATTAAAACAAATATTATTTGTTAATTATTTATATATATATATA